>OOFC01048973.1:14230-26738 GCA_900323345.1 Pseudochromis fuscus
GAAAAATAGGTTATTACTACCGGTGCCACCGATTCTTATCTGCCTGAAAAGTATGTGATCGGCCTATGCCAATCAATGCCTTCCATTGCCGATCACAGAAACAATCACCTGTAGCTCATACCTTACAGCCTGTAGAGGCCCTGTGTGCAGTGTAGTGGCCCCGCCCCCTTTCCTTCACACTGCGCACAGCGGCAAACCCCAACAAACATGTCTGCTGTGTGGACCTTTAACACAGTCTGTGAGAGTGATGCATGCAACAAAGAAATACCTCACGGGGGAAGCAGGTAAAAGGCTTGAACACGACAAATTTAATACGTCATTTAAAGAACAAACAGACCCATTAGTATTTCTTTTATAAATTATCAGAAAGGTAAACTTTGTTGTTTTTTTACTTTGACAATGCACAACGGAGTTTGCTCGTGTACAAAACAGTAAGCCATGCTCTGAGGTATTTTTGATGTGTTTATCTGAATGCAACCTGCATTTGACTTTGAATGTATCCTTTTTAACTTGACATTATTTGATTTAGGCAATGCTGCCTTTTATTTGACTTTCTGCACTATTTAGCCTGTTGAGAGTCTGAGTGTTTTCAATCTGTTGAAGGTTGTGTTACTGATGGCAGGTAAATTTAAGTGTTTTTCAGTTGTCCTTTTGACTGAAGAGTTGCTGCATTGTGCTAACAAGGTTTTTGTATTTTTTGTATTGAAGTAAAAAACATGTTTTTGTCTAAATGTGGTTTTATGGTTCTTTCTTTCCAGATCATGTAGCCAGTAGCACTCATGATATCTAAATCAAGAAATTTACAGCTAATCCATGCGATCAATATTGGTGATTGGCAGTGATCGGCACTCATGGCTGATCAGAGCATCACTTTTTATTACCCATAGGACGAATGATTGTAATTTAGGAAAGATCAGAGAATGGGGTACAGTAAAAAAAAAAAATCTGTATCTCTTATATTAGGAGGATGTTTTAACAAAGACAATGGTGAAAGAGGAGGCAGCAACACACCACTGCTGCATCTATGAGAGGAGGTAGAAGAAGAAGGGAACTGTAGCAACAAACCAGACTGTAAGTAGTAATAGACGGAGCAATCAGGTCTCAAATGTGACGCCGATGCAAAAGTGCAAAAAGTGCAGTATACTCAATGGCTTCAAAAATCTCTAGGTCTGACTTCAATTAAAAAATCCTCATTCTCAATCATGATCTGGTGGTCCACCTGAAAATCATTTCATCATTAAACAGATGATGGCTTCAAAAAGAGGAAGATTTAGGAGCCTTGTTAGTTTGATTGAAAGACCCTCCTCCTCCTCCTTTCATATCCACATGATAACTTCTGACTACAAACTCAGCGACATCCTCATCTTTTGGGTTTTTACCTTCAGGTGTGTAGCTCGCTTGAACGCCTTTCTGCAGAGGCTGCACACATGACAGCGGTCCTTGCCGTGGGCTTGTCTGCAATGGCGTCGCAGGGTGTTGGCGTTCTGGCACACCTGATTGCAGTAGAAACACTGGTTCCGATTATCAGCCTCTGTCTGGGAGTCTTTCCCACCCTTATGGCCATCACCCGAAATCTGGATTGCAAACAAAAATATAGACTTACTTCAGCTTACAATGCATAATGGTAATGCACAAGTTCTTGACTAACAAATGGCAAAATGTATCTCAAGTTTGGACAAGTTATGATGCATATTTCCATAGAAATTCACAGGTTTTCATACTGATGGATGTGTTTTTTGTCTCCTCCAGACAGACACAAAAACTCATTAATGTATAAATATCAACTGGTTGACACCTTGTTCTTCGAGACAGGTAATCCATCATAGTACATTCAGCTGCCGCCATATAATGCATTCAAATACGCTGTGATTTCTTTTTGCCAGCGTTTTTCCTGGACATCGAGAGCGCACAAAAGAAACACACTCACATTATATCCGTTGTCAGATGCTCCGTTTGTGGACTGGGAATGGTGGCTGACCAGTATGACCTGCTGGCCGGAGCTGCCTGGCTGGCCTGGTAGGCCGGAGTCGTTTAAAACAGCAGGAAATGTCTGACCCTAAAAATCAAAAGGTAAGCGAATGACATCACAGTTTTTTCTTCTCTTTACTGAGAAACATCTTAAACAAACTTTACTACTGTGTGGTGCATCTGAACGTGTCTTTTACCTGTGTATTGAGGTTTAGAGTGACGCCATCCAGCATACCCTGCGCATCTGCAAGCGTCAGTGTAACGCTGCCGTCGCCGGTCACACCTCCTGGTGACATCACGAGGCTCTGGGATGCAGCGGTGTGTGACAAAGTGGTGCTTGGTGGTAGACTGGACACTGGTAGGTGGGGGGAGAGATAGAGGGCTTAATACACAGGTGGTTTAAGGTGGTAAATGTACTACAGCAAATGTATAAAAACGGCATTTAAATTCATTTATTGCACATTTTTCAGTACCTGCAGTTTAATGTATTTTTACTCTATAATTACCTCTCTGTGTAGTAGTTTGCATTGTTAGTGGCACCCACAGGAGCTGTATAGCACATAGCTCTATTCTTATTATTTAGCTATTGTCAGGATGGTTTCCTGGCAAGGTTCGCAAATTCATTTGTTCAATAAAACCTCTCTGCAATCATTGGGACTGGTTTCTAAGGTTACCAGCCACAATAGGCGTTGACTGTTGGATAGCGGTAGCAGTTTGCACAAAATTTGTACCTGTGTGTGACTGCATCCAGCTGGCGACCAAAGCCCTATTGATGCTTTGCTCTCTGACTAAAAAATCTAACCCAGGCATGTTTGTTGGGTTTTGTCAGGGAGGGACCTTTATTACATTAGAGGTGAATAACAGAAGCCAATGTTCGATTGTAATAAAAAAGGCGATAGGGTAGAGTTTCTCAGTCAAAGAGTAGGTTGAACTGTATTTGCATACAGAGTGACAGGCATAGTTCAATTTAACCAACAACAGCAGAGATGCTCTTGGTGTCTCTGAGAGGCAGTGGGAATGTTTTTCACTTGAGACGAGGGTAATGAAGAGAGAGAGACGAGACTGGAAATCTGATTAAGCTTCGAGATGACAGTCACCAGAAAAATCAGGAAGCCAAAGCAAATCGTACTGACACGAATCACAAACCTCAAGGTCTTTTCGATCTTATCAACTAGTGGGTTTGCGAAATTATTGTGTGACACTGATTCGCATTCATATAGAGCTAATAAACTTTAGCATTTTGAGATGAACCTGAACCTGAATCTCCTTCTTCTGGCAGTGAGAGAACTCACACAAATACTGTGGATGCAGGGTTATGGTGGATGCTTAGTGGCAATGACTCTTTTTCAACTCTGGCAAACTCGTGATTGCTTGTTGATGTAAAATCACCACCGTAGTGATAAAAAAAATCTCTGTAGTGAAGTACAGAGCGATTTATGTGGTGCTGATAGTCTCAATCAGCACTGTGTGAACCTGTTTGACAAGAGCTTGTAATGAATGTTTATTGATATGAAAAGGTCCCACACTTCAGGTGTGAATAGGGAATTTAACACCCTAACAAAGACATTCAGCTCAGATTCAAACTCAGATTAAACCCAAGGACACGAGGGTCAGTGTGTGTCATTTGTAGCTTTCTCTGCTCTCAAGAGGTTATTCATCGTCTTTCATGAGAGTAACTGAGCTTGTCTGCACCAGTTTTACCCATAGTTCACTGTATTTTTGAATGATTTTTGAGCTGCTCTTTTAGCATTTCAAATGTTAGCATGCCTGTTTAGCTAGCAACTTTCTGTAGCAATGTAGCATTACTATCAAAGTAAATAGAGGATTTATTAAGAACCAGGCCAGGAGCCAGGAGTGAATAATCACTTAAGCATTTACCAAAACTAGATAAAGTTTTAACTTAGAGTTAGCTTTAACCGGCTACATCTTTCAAAGTGATGCTAGCTAGCTACCACTGATGAAATCGTTTCCACAGTCCTTTTTTTGCTTCTTGTTTTGCTCATTTCTGTGCAAAAAACCCTTTTAACTGAGTTGCCGATTAGTTGCCAAACTCTGTTCAGTAGTTCATCATATTATCTGATATTTGGTGCCTTTTTGAACTACTGTGGGATGCTTTTTCAGCCTTTAAAGTCTCTCTGGGAGCTTTTTTAACTTCCCCCGCACACTCTGCTGACTACATTGTGGGGGCACACACCTTAGATTGCCATTTCACAAAAAGGTCATTGATGAAGAGGCTGTTTGAGCATCTCCACTGGTGTTTTAGATTTATCCTGGGCTCTATCGCTGCTGGCACTGAAGGCAAAGAAAAGCTGCTTTTGAACTGTTGACCTAAAGTTTCCCTCACATCTTCTGCTACTCGTGCTGTATCTTGCACAGGGACAAGGAAGTGAACTATGACCTCGTATTCACCTGTTGTGTATCGTCTGTTATTGAAGCTCTAAACAGATATCTGATGTTTGGGTGATCTCTACTCTTCACTCAGCACCTCCCTCAAACATAAAAGGCTTTCATAGATTTTATGGAGATAGACCTCAGTCCTTGAGTTAGTGTGACCTGCTGTTAAAACTAACAGGAGTTATAACCCATCTTGGAGAGCGTCTCTTGTACGTCTGGAGAATAGAAAAGGATGTTTCATCCACTATACATGCTTCACTAGTGGCTTTAAGTGGTATCCTGGAGTTAAGAGGCATTTTGAGTGAGTGGAGCAGCTCACTAAAGTTGCCTTGATGCAGGCCAGAGATGCTTTTTGTTTGCATTTATAAGACCAGAGTGAACAGAGTCCATGTCGCTTAGTAACCACATTTTTCTGGTTTGTTTTTTCAAGCTAAACATAGCAGCAAAAGGTTCAATTCAAATACATCAGATCTTCAGGGGTGAAGGTACTCTCTGGGTACAATCAGGAATTTTTTTACTTTGCATCTATTTCAGTGAAAAAGCAAGTCAAATGTGAACCCTTGTTCTTCTATCATGGAGTCCTGTATCAGAGAGGACTCACTGTTGTCCCTCTGAGAGTATTAAATAACAGTGTGTATGTAAATTTATGCTGAACGATTAAAGCAGAATAGGAGAGATGCAGCATGGCGGTGCAAGAGTGCAAAGAGAGTAATGGAGATTAAAAAAAATATATAAAAAGTACAGCAGCTTTTGTAAAAGTTTTGATAAAATCTTTTTAGTGCTATTAGCAGCCTACAAATCACTCTGGCTCCAGCAACCTGTGTAACACTAGAAAAAGCCAAAAATCGGCCTTTCCAGTTGGGATTTTGTTGTGGAGATTATAAAATAGAATTGCTGGGATTATATCGACATGTTTTGAAAAGCCTCCAAACACACACACTCCTAACCTGCCATCCCCGTGTTGACAGGGCTCTGAGGAAGGAGGTGGTCGTTGGTGATGGTCAGGGTTGCGCTGGTGGGCTGGCTGTTCAGCGGTGACGCCAGCCTGATGCTGCCGTTCATCTCGGTACCATTAGGGTTGTTATGCTGGGGGAGCAGATCTTGACCTGCAAACCAAGAAAATTAAAATTACATTTCTGATTTTTATTTATTTATTTATTTCATGGATGTAGGATGCTTTCAGTTAATATTTTAGAGGGCCACATATGTTTTAATTCAGCCTCATATACAGAGTGAAGCACACAACTGCTTTAAAATGATAAAATTAAAGAAATGAAAATAAAAATTAAAAGAGAATACAGGGAATCAAACAGAAATACAGTTAAAAGACAAATAGTTTAAAAACAGAATAAATAAGAATACTTTTTTAAAGATAAAACAGAAATGAGTTTAAAACAAATGCAGCGACTGTAGCGACGGATTATAAAACTGTGAGCTTTCTTCTCTAATATCTACTGTGTGTGATTTCCAGATCTTTGGGGCGTAGCAGACAAAGCCTTTATCCCTGATTTTATTTCTACTGTTGTTGGTAATCTCTAATAAACCAGCAGTAGATGATTGCAGTGTTCTTGAAGGCGAGTAGTTAACTAGTGAGTTGGAAATGTAGCTCAGTCCGAGTCCACTGCCGGGCCTGAGGAAAACAGCTCTATGTAGCAGGGAGGCAGTGCTGAGCAGCTCTCTCCTCTTTGTACTATTAAAAAAGTCTGGACTCACCTGAAGTCTTACATAGTGCAGCACATAGTAATTTAGTTATTATTAAGTTATGTGCCCCTATAGACAACAGAAAACATAATAAACTCCAGTTCTGCTAAGGATGTGCTGCCGCTGTTATTGTTGCTGTGGTCGTGTTTACACCCATTTAAATTACGAAGCTTTGTGCTTTCAAACAATATGAAATGATTTGCACAAGGGGCGATGCTATTCAAAATACTGCAGCTTTATTTTTATTTGGCCACTATTCTTCCAGAAATAATGAAGTTCATCTATGTTTTTGCAATATTATGAGACAATGAATATCCTGCTGAGACTCTGCAAAACCTTTGCAGGAAATTCTTTAGTTGGAAAGTTTTCTTTTGAGGCAACTGAATGCAATGTTTTTTATGACTGCAAATGAAGTCTGAAAAAAACAACAACACATTGCACTGAATGGGTGGGAAGGCAACAAAACAAAAACAGGGAATAAATAAAAGTAAAATAATGTTTTCAAAAGACTTAGTGTGACGGATTTGAATTAAAATACAATAAATCAAAATGCTGAATGAAAAATAGGCTGAGTATTGCCCAGAGGAATAACTTTGACTAATCTAGTCAGGCTGCAGAGAATGATGTATATTGACAGAGTGGGGTTTAGCAGCACAACTTTCCACTATACTGTGGAAACTAAATGCATCCCCAGCTGATTTATGACCAGCAGGGGATGACGCTGGTGATGTACATGGACGGTGAAAAATTAGATTAGCATCCATATCCTCTAATAGCATGAGTTTTAATCTGGATTTGAGAAGTACTTTCAAAATGACAGAAAGGTCTGTGACTTATTATTGGCTCTGGTGCCCGCTGGCGCGTTCCCCTGAGTGAGGGAATCAATACATGTCGTACTGATCCCCGAGGGAACCATAACTTCATTTTTTCTGTGCCCCTGTGTTTCTGAGAGAGCTGTGGTGCATCCACCTGTTCACACCTGATATGGTGAGGGTGATCTCCTGAGGGTTTCCTGCTGCAGTGCTGGATCCAGCGGCCGAAGCCTGGGCCTGGACCTGGGCGAGGGCTTGTGTCAGGCTGGAATTGTTTATGGTCAGTGTAATTTCCTGACCGCTGTTGCCTCCGGCCACCAGCCCCGAGCTGCCCATCACGTGGCTCAGGTCTTGTGAACCTGCACAACCCATGGACAGACATGGATACTTATCAGGCCTGGAACCAAGAGTGTCGAGTCGGTAATTTTCCCAATTAAGGCCGTCACACATACCTGCAGCATCCTGCTCGGAGAGTCCGGACATCGTGACCTGTGCAGGTGTGATGGTGGAGGGCTGCAGCGCCAGGCTGGTCAGCGGGTGGATGACAACATTGGCAGACACTGAGGGGTCAGTGGTGGACATGAGCTGGCTGCCAGAGTGGGAGACCAGGCCGGTGTCGACGCTCAGGGGCTGAGAGAGGAGGCCGCCCTGCTGTAAGGTCTGCTGCAGCAGTGTGTGGTCGATCTGGAAGAGAAGAGGTTGACTTCAGGTGAAAACAGAAGAGTGACGATGAGGAGAGCAAACACAGCTACAGCCTCAGGAAAGATGGGAGGAAGAATTTTTGTAGTTCAGAGTATGAAATAGTTGTACTGTAGCTTTTATATAAGAATTTACTGATTTGAAAAGTGCTTATGGCCTCATCTCCTTCCTGATCTCTGATTAAGATGATGAATAAAAAAACTGATGAAGGACTGATTGCAACAATTTCTTGATGTCCACACACATAAAGTATAGTCATGTGTGGTGATTTTCCTGTTTAAATACATTTAGTTGCCTTATCTGAACCACATACCCCACCAAAATAAACTCCGTGTCTTTACATATATTTAAAGATTTTTATATATACTACCGTTCAAAAGGTTGGGGTCACCCTACAAAAAACAATTTGACGAATTTTACCAAAAACAAGTATCACAAAACATATGTAAACTCCAACTGAACACAAACAGCAACCACAACATCAAGTTATACTCAGTAAATGTCTCTGAACCAGCAAAACATCCCCCAACCATATCTCTGCCTCTCCTGTGTCTGACAGTGGGAGAGACACAAGTGTTTCCCGTCAAGCCTGAAACATATGTAATCAGAGTAAAGCATGCAGAAGAAGCTGGTAGATCCCTCAGTCTGTACATGGTCATTGTTGTCATTGGAAAACCATTGGTTTCATAGGGTGACCCCAAACTTTTGAACGGTAGTGTATGTATTTTCTACGGATGTTCATATTAGTCTGTCTAATAATGTTCAGGAGAGTGTGTTTTCATCAGGCTGCAGTGTCAGCACTTTCTCACAGAGATTACTGTAACATCTCTTTATCTCATGATTTAAAACTTTGGCCCTGTGTGGTGTGAACACCCAACCTTGTAAAACTGCACTCAGACCAGTAAACATGAAAACATAAAACAGGCCCTGTTAGAGCCTGATATGTAACAATGACCTGAAATGTAACAATGACCCCAATTGTTATATAAAAAAAAATGTAATAAAACCTGAAATGCAATAACTGGTTGATAATGTAACAAAAGTGCTGAGCCTGAAATGTAATGGAAAAAATGTAATAAAAACCTAAATGTAACAATTGGTCAATAATGTAACAAGATGCTGAGCCCATAAAGTAAAAACTGTGTCCAAAATGTAACAACTTCTTACATTTTGAATTTTATTACACTTCAGGTACACTTCCCTTTTTAAAAAAAAAACAAAAAAAACCCAATTCAGGACATTGTTACATTTCAGGTCGTTGTTGCATTTCAGGCTCTGACAGGCCCTGTTCAAACTGTTAGTGTTTTTAAAATTGGCCACAGCTTGTAGAATTAAACGGATCACTTCCTATCTATTCTAATATGTGGTGTATAACAAATAATTTCCTGAATGACAATGTTAATAAAATCTCATGCAAACTATCCACTGCTGTGAAGGACATGATAAGCATCTCTCTAATTATTACACCGTATGATTTTTGGATAGAGGAAATGAGTAATGACACAATCTAGTTTTATATCAGCACACAAATCTGAATGGATTTAAACCCCAGTGCGCAGATCAGTTGTGTCAAAAACAAAAATGTAATTTATTATCTTTTACAGTCGAGTGAACATAACTCATCACGGCCCTCCCATGAGGTGCTGCCTCTTTTGAATCTGGCTCTGGTGCTCCAGTGGGACCTCGCACCTCAGCAGCACTGCTAATTTATTTTAGGGCATACACACTCACTTGTCACATCATAGTGAGGAAAACATCCAGCCTAATACTGTGGAGCTGAGGCAGCGGGATGTCCTGCACTGTGCAGTAAAAAGGACAAAACTTCTCAGACTGGATCATCACCTTCAAGCAAATCTCCTCAATACAAGACAAAGTTGAGAGGCTGGTATTGTATGAATAGTTTTGTAAATGGGGAGATTTTGAAGAATTACCTCGACGAAAGTACCAGCAATCAGGCACATTCACAGCTATGACTCTCTGTGATGGATTTCTTCGATACACAGAAGAAATAATGAGGACGTCTACTGCTTCAATTGACTTATGGACTTTTTCCACTCTCTGCTGCGAGCTTGCAAAGGTCTCAACACACTCGGGCTGTCACTTCTTATTCAATATTCAAATATCTGTTCGCACGTGGGGTGAAAAGTTCATAATGGGACTGTAACAACCTGTTTGAATCGTGAGCTGCAGTCCCTCTGTAAGGGCATCGGACCATCTGAAGTACTTTCATTGGCATTTACTTAGTCTCAAAAGTCACACAGGCACCTGAGTCTAGATCAGTATCTGAGAAGCATCACGGGGGAGTCGTATTTCTGATCGGCACAAAGATGGGGAGCGCACTAGCTTGATTCTCAATGGCGTCCATGATTGCCTCCCTGAGCATTTGCTAAAGATGACTTTGAGACGGGTGGGAGGTTTCCAGATTATAACCCTAATTATTGGCTATTCAAAATGAGGTCAAACTAAATTTTTGAAAAACTTACAGCCCTAATAAATACCACTTTAACACATTTGCTTTTTACAATCAGAGTGCATATATATTGTAAAATGTTGGTGATTAATCAAAGGTAACTATAATTATGTCAGATTATATTATATATAGATTATACAACTCGACATACCTCTTTACCCCACTGGCTCACAAACTCATGAACAATACTTGAAAACTACAATAAAATAAAAGGATTCAGATTATCTACAAATACTGCACATTTGATGGTATCATCAGTCAGGATTCATACTCTCATGCATAAGTGGCTCTGTCCTGACACTTGAGTGATTTAGGTCAATAAACCAATGGCAAAGAGATCTGAAAGATTTTTGACAACTTAAGGTCACAGTGAAGGATAATAACACGAGGTTTGGTCGGAGGTGTGTGTGTGTGTGTGTGTGTGTGTGTGTGTGTAACCTGGAGAGTGATGTTGTTGAGGTTGCTGGTATCGATGCCAGAGATCTGGACGTTGGGGCACACCAGGTTGGTGGGCGTTAGCTGCAAATGGATGCCGTCCAGTGTGGTCAGGCCATCTGGGAGAGACACGGTGAGGTCTCCTGCAGCTGCAGCACCAACAGACATATTGAAATATTTAACATTGGCACAACACTAGCGGAGCATTATTACCTAAATAGGAGGCTAATTAACCTTCCAGACGACAGATGGGAAGTGAGCACAGTCTTTCCTGCGTCTGCATGTGTTCACGGTTTATACATACAGTTCAACAACTGTTCATGCCAGAAAAAAACAAAGATATAAGAATTTTATCATCTGCAAAGTCCACACTGCAGCAGTTACACCCATAAAGCTGCATCACCACAGAGCGACACATGAAACTGCTGCGAGGTCTTTATGGTGGCAGCCCAGGGTGATTTGGGGACAAAACATCTATTTTACATTCCACATCAGAAGCCAGCTGCCCTGGCATGATATCCAACACATTACATGCACTGCTAGGTTTCTGAGCTCCCAAAGCACCCAAGTGGTTTCTGCTGGAGCAAGAATATCTCCGCAGTAAGAGGACTGAATCACTCATGAATAACTTCCATCGAAAGACTGGGCCACAACAAAGGAAATTTGGTATTCCATCTTTTTTCCCCAGATGATGAAAGGGAGGGAGGCGGAGAGGTTTGCTTTCAATGAGCTGCGTAGTTCTTTCAAAGTAAAATAAATTAAAAAAAAGACTGAATGAGAGTACAATAATCTGGAAAAGTGAGTTTGAAGAAGAAAGTAGAGACTGGAAAACATTTCTGGCCAACGCCTTAACGGTCACTGTTGGAAAGGGAATATCAAAAAAGGTAGCAGGACTTCAACCAACATCCCTAACTTCAAATAATTTGGAAAACGCTGTGTTCAAAAATCACAGCTGCTACCAGAAACCCTTCATAATTATTTTACCTGCTGCTTTATTTATTGCTGTTGTTTCAAGTAATTGGACCAATTCCTGAGACCACATGTTCAGTAAATGGTTAAATCGTGAATACAAACCAGGAACAAATTTCAGAAAATCCTCTTTTATTGTCGAGGCTTCGTAATATTTCCACACAGAGCCTGTTACAGAGGCATAAAAGGCTTCCTTCTTTGATACCCCGATGCTTTATCGCTCCTAAAAATGCATCTAAGCCGAATACAGACATCATCAGTCAGCATTTGGAGGCCCTTTGATGGATTTGTGGTGCCACATAAAGGTGTATTTGTTCCAAAAATAATCAGATGGTGAAGCTGTGATTGGAGGACTGGGAGTACATAGAAGGTGGCATGAAGTGATAAAGCATCTCCGTCCTCCGGGTACTGGCCTCGGCAGGCGCTGTGCTGTAAATCATCTTGTTCTGAGCAACTGTGCTGATGCTGCCAACTGACCACAAATCAGACCAGTCGCCACTTGAAATTATGATTTCAGTTACACACAGATTTTAGCGTATTAATCACCAGCCTGACATTAAAGCTGCCAAATGATAATAAAACTTGTGCTGTTGGTGAAACATCCATCACAAAGCACTTTGACACTTTGGGAAAATAAAATGTGAGTGTCTGGATGTGACTCTCTGGGGTCATTTCATCTTCTCTAATTGATGCTTGTTGACCTTGTTACACTCCATCTGCATTTTTAATAAAGTTAAAACTGTGACAAACGGACTGACGGTTCCCAGGAAAACTCTTTTGTATACAGCTCTGCAAATTATTTACTGTCCACAAGTGCTGATCCCTACCTGACATGGAGGCCGGCAGGATGGCTTGTCCCACCAGTCCTGGCTGCAGCAGATTCTGGTCAAACTGGCCCGTCAGGACTTGGTTGGCTGGGAGGTAAATGCTGGGATCAGAGTTGGGTGGTTGTAGCAGACCAACAGGTTGAAGAGCATCTGAAGCAGCCGCCTGCTGCGCCTGACCCGAGGCCACAGCCTGCCCAGACCCCTGGTCCTGACCCGTTCTTGTGTGACCGGCG
>OOFC01048973.1:29420-42259 GCA_900323345.1 Pseudochromis fuscus
GATATCTACCTGACGAGGTCGCTGGGCTTCTTGAAGCTCTTGGGACAGTAACTGCAGCAGTTGGCAAACTTGGGCTCTGTCTCCAGCTCCACAGCTTTGTCCTTGATCTCGCTGATCCGGTCCCTCTCGGCCGCCGACTGGGCGAGGATTCGCTCCGACACTGAAGCCTCCTCGCCGGGATCTTTGGCCAGCTCGGCTGCCTGCTCCTCTGTGAAAGTGATGATCTCCAGACCTCGCCTCTTTGATGTTTTTTGTTCTCCTTCCTCATCATCCTCCTCTTCCTCCACATCTTGACTGTCCAGACCTATAACTGTGATAACTAGAGTAAAAATAATAATAATAATAATAACAATAACGGTTTGGTATTTTTATGGTTTGGTATAAGTTGGTAGACGACCGCTCTACCACTGAGCCCCTAACGTCCCCAAGACTCTGTTACTGCTGTCCATCTTTAGGTTAAACTCACACTACCCAGCTCAAACGGAGGTAGATCAAAACCTTCTCAAATCCACTGTGTACAGTACCTGTCACCTGTTTGGAAACACTTACTCATTCAAGGGTTTTCCTTCATTTTATCTTTAGGATTAGGAATCGAGAAAGAAAAGTCAGCAAGAGAGACTGATGGAGTGCTGCATCAGATCTGGCATCATCCATCACACAACCTAAACCCAATTTAGACGGTTGAACCGTAGAGGAAAGAAAGGCAGCCGACAAGTGATCAGCCTAATCCTTCAAGACAGTTGGAAAATCTCCAGATGACAAGTCGGTGAGGCTGGTTAAGAGAAGCTGTCATCACATTTTGAAAATTTAATAAAAGAAGCAAAATATAAGTACTTTGTGTTTCCACTTTTTTGCTCACTACATAATTCGTCTTGAGGGTCTGGGTTGCGGGGGCAGCAGCCTGAGCAGAGAAGCCCAGGCAGCCCTCTCCTCTCCCCAGCCACTTCCAGCAGCTCTTCCAGGAGCATCCTGAGGCGGTCCCAGGCCAGCTGAGAGATGTGATCTCTCCAGCATGTCCTAGGTCGGCCCCGAGGTCACCTTCCGGGTAGACATGGCCGGGAGGCATCCTCAGGAGATGCCCTAACCACCTCCACTGGTTCCTCTCAACACGGAGGAGCAGTGGCTCTACTCCAAGTCCCTCCTGGATGTCCGAGCTCCTCGCCCTAAGGGAGAGCCCGGCCACCCTGCGGAGGAAACTCATTACAGCTGGTATCCACGAACTTGTTCTTTCATAGGGAATTTGGTGCATAGGAAATTACCAAGTAACCTTTAAAAGTTGTTTTTTGATAGAGAAGGAGGTTGTAAGCTAAGAGGTGAATTGAATAAAAAAAAAAAAACATTATGTTGGAACTACTAAGAAGACTTTGTTTCTTTCCTTTTGAGATGAACTGTGGAACAAGCTAAAGGAAGAATTTAAGAGAAGCATAAATGTTCATTTCTTTAAAAATGGTTACAAATATTTATTGTTCTGTTGCATCATGTGCTCAGTCATGTTTGTGTTTTTGGGGTATGGTGACCGCAAAGAAATTGTTAAATATGAAGATATGTATGTTGCTAAAATGCAGTGGGGGTAGGTTTCTATAGGTCTTCGACTTCAACCTGCTCCTTTTCAAGTAGCATATGTTTTGTTGTTTCTTTTTATGAAATATTTGGTTTTTATTTGCATATTCGAACTAAAGATTCATTAATTCATTGATTCATTCTTTCGGTCATCATGATGCAAAGCTCACGACTGTAGGTGAGGGTTGGACCGTAGCTCGACCGGTAAACAGAGTGTTTGGTGTATGTTCTCCACTGTGTAGAAGAGTAAAAATAATGAAAACCCCTTGAATGAACAGATGTGTCCAAACTTTCAGTCTTGCATGCTCATGAACTGCATCTCTCATTTTATTTTCTTACTTTCAAAATTTACTCATAATTGGAGTCCCCCTGAGTATACGTAATAAAAACATCTGAATGCTGTCCTTACTCTGATCCTCCACAGCGTGCTCCTTCTTCATGTGCCTTTTGCACAGCGAGCTGGTCCTGAAGCTCTCGTCACACATGGAGCATTTGAAAGACTTGATGTGTATAATCATGTGGCGGTTCAGGCTGCCGTTGGTGGTGAACGAGGCGTCGCAAACGTTGCACTTAAAGGGCTTCACTCCTGTCGGTGAGAGACGACAGAGATTCACAGGTTGTCTGGAGGTCTCATGAAGGTTGGATTAAAAAACCTTTCACGGAGGTATTTCATTTAAAGACACTCTCCTGCCTCATACTGCTGCAAATGAGAATTAGTTCTCAACTGTCCCTACTGGATAAATAAAGGTTGAATAAACAATTACCATATTTTCTGGACTATTGAGTGCACCTGTCTATAAACCGCTATTGAATCTATTCGAACAGTTTCATGTGGTCCACTCTGACTGGGACTGATGTGACGATGCTAAGCGTATCAGCGGCGCAGAGCTTGCTAGCTTGTAAAAAGCCAACGCGCTTCATGCCGCCGATACATGAGAAACACCGGTGTTTAAGTTCAAAGCGTCAGAAAAAAGTAGCGGCTTATAGCCCGGAAAATATGGTAATTACTTTGTTACAGTTAGAAGATACAGAATATATAATTTTTTACTGTGGTAAATATGCTAACTATCATATCATTTTGGGAAATTTGTTTTGAAAAAAGTAGCGGCTTATAGTCCAGAAAATATGGTAAAATACGAGGCCCCTGTGTATATCTATAATCTTAAAAACTAAAGATCTTTTTTGACTGTATTCAAACACTCATGATTGATTTATTCTGTACAGACAACAAGGATTAATTAATTTTTTTACTGTTTCATATCTTTTGCATTTTACAACACACAGTGGGGATTGATTGTGGGAGCAACAGTGGTTGCAAAGTTGATTACAATCCTCTTAATGTGCAATAATTATAGTGTGAATGGATCACAAGTCAGACTTTGGTAAATAAGGTGATAGATTTTTAATCACAGTGTAAAGACTGGACTAAAATAATCAAATATCAGCCTATATGACATATTGGGTCTAGTGAACAAATTTTGAGATCCCTCAGCGCCTGCTCACCTGTATGTGTGTTGAGATGGGACTTCAGCACCCCGGCCGACACAAAGGCTCGTCCACAGAGGTGACATCTGTACGGTTTCTCCCCAGTGTGGGAGCGGACGTGCTGCTTCAGGTGGCTCGACTTTTTGAAGCCTTTACTGCACCAGCTGCACCTAAAGAAAGAAGAATTAAGACAAAAGTTTAAGGACGTAGTTGTTCACCTATGACACGAGTTGATTTCTAAAAAACACACGCACACATATTCTGCATGATCGGTTTGTTTCTAATGGAAATATCCACATACAGAATATTAGAAGAATTACAAATTATGCCTCAGGTTGCAAACCACGAAGCATCCAACCTCAAAGATCCAAACTACAGAGATGACCTGATTACAGAAACAACTGAACAGAGTGCCACTGAAAACCTCAGTGACATGACTCAGCAACTTCCAAAGTACAATTCAGCAAGGAAAAAAAACTAAAAACTTTTTGCTGACAGACAAGTGTACTCTGTCCCCAAAGTATCTGGCACAAAAATACTTTGGTTGTTGTTTATTTTGTTGCATGAGTAAGTGTGAGCAGCTGTTGGTTGAACTGTGTGACACGCACATTTTCATCAGTTCGGGAGGAAAAGCTGCAGCTGTTGAACTTGTGAATAAATTGTGCAAAAGTTAAGGAAATAGTTTGACATTTTGGGAAGATTGCTTCATTACTGTTTGATCAATAGAACCTTAAAACCACTTTCACATCCTCATATGATACTTGTTAGACAGATTGTTGGTTTTCTCTAGTCCTGTTCAGACTTGGTTGTCCACTTGTCATCTGATTACCCAAAACACATGAAACAACCAAGACATATCTATATTCACACCTGCATTTAACATGTGTTTCCAAACCATCCTGCCAACCATTTGTGTTAGGATGTCACCATGACAACGTCAGGGTCGCACAAAATCCCTGGTGTGGGATTAATAAAGTTTATCTTATCTCAGCTTTTGTAAACAGTTACAAAGTCATTAGCGAGTTGCAAATTAGGGAGAGAAGAAGGAGAATAAACACAAGCAAAGCTGAAGCATCTTCTGTCACGTCCTTATCGGGGACACGTCAGGACACATTAGCGTCCACAAGCGTCCCAGACGACCTCCACCTGCGGTTTGAGTGATCGAATCATAATGCCTTTTTGTCGCTGTTTACACTTGGATTCAGCTCTGTCCACTTGTGATCCAGTCACTTGAGACACATTAAACAGACCAAGTGTGAACAGAGTTTTTGAGCTTAAGCTGCTTGTAGTAGCTTTAACTTTAGTCCACATGCACGGGAGGGGTGAAGATCTTCGTAATAACCTGAAAGCAAATACATACCAGGTGTTTAACATTTGCATCTAAGTAAACTATCATTAGATCATTTTGGACTATTAATGCCCAGCTAGCTTATAGTAATGTTAATAGTAACTTCTTTGTATTTCCTCAGTGATGTGAAAATGGACAGTAAGGTATTTAAGGTAACAATCTTCAAATAAACTGAAACCCTCAGAAACTCACAGTCTGAGTAAATACACTATTTTCTGTACTTTTATTTGCCTGTTTAGATGTTTTGTTGTTTTCACCTTGAACTTATTTTCTCTGCAACACACAACCACCTCTCATAACAGGTCTCAGCAAATAGTCTCTGGGGCTTATAGCAAGCGAGAGATCATCTGAACAATATGAAAACATCAATAAAAAGGCATTAAAGTATTTGTGCACACCTGACCAAGTTTCAGTATTCAGATCCTGCTCAGATGCACCATGACACCGATTCGTCAGTTCATCCTGACCAATAACGACCAAGCAATTCAATAGAGATGCCAGTCATCTGGGGAAACTGGTCAGGAAGTAGACCAACACAGAAGAGGAGATAGAAAACCAACTCTGCAGCACCAGGGCTCATCCAACATGAGTGGTGCACAGCAATCAACCCTGAATGGTGGGGCGAACAGACAGACACCCTTGACTTACCTGGCATTTGCCAATTTTTTGGTTTGATGGGGCAAAAATTGTAATCTCTGGCCTGAATGCCAAATGATGAAGTCTAGATACTGCTCATGGCAAGGTAATAACCTACAGTCACTTACACTTTTCACCCCAATCACTCAGCCAATATAACAGGAGCTGTTCTGGTAAAAATCATCCAATACCCTTGAGCAGCTGAGCCAAATGCTGGACTTATCCACCCAAACACTGTAGAGGAGACCCTAAGATCCTTGTCCTTCATCTATTCTGACAGAGATTTAAAAAGAGGCAGAGGCAGAGGAAGGCTCTGATGAGTGTGAAGCTGTAATTACCACTTCTGATGCTTTCACCAAGAGTTTAAGGGAATTTTAATGGCAAAGAGGTGGGAGTACTTTCAGAAACCACTGGTAGAGGCATGGAGACACACTTTAAAAGAAATAACTTGGAGATTAACCTGTAGGCTCTCTTCGTGTTGTCTTCGCTGTCGTCCTGGTAGTCCTGTGTCTCTGTGGTCAGCTGGAGCTCGTTTTGACTGCTCTGCTGAAGAAGCCCATTCGTCTGAATTTACAAAGATAAATCAACAATGTGCAATCAGCCTAAAACAAATGCAAATACACTGATGAGAACAAATCAGCTTGGTTAAATGAGTAAACCAGTGCTAGTCCAATGTCTGCATTTAGACGTAGCTAAAAGAAATAGCAGCTCCCCCACCTCCCCCATCAGCTACTGTTTTCCATACTAATAACCTATTGGTTTACAATCAACAACATAAACAACATCATGCTTAGAAAATATAATATCACTCCATTCCCCAGAGCTGTGGCGTCCATCACCCACATCGTGTGCTTAGATTGTTGTATATGTATTTTTAGCTACAGCTGTAAATGATATTATCTTACCTGATAATGCTGCTGGACTGACTGTCACCAACAAAAGTTTCTTTACAATGACAATAATGTGTCTTATGTCTCAGTCAATCTTCACAATAATCTCCAGCAAGAAAAGAAAAAAGCGTAATACCAAAAAAAAGTCCAAGACAAGAGGTTGATAATATTCTGAATCTGAATTACAATTTATTATTTGAGACGATTGTAGAAAAAAAAAATCATAATAACTGATTAAACTAGTAGGGCAAATGAATTTCAATCATTTAAAAATGAACCTAATCTATACATTACTGCACTTTCTTAATAATTTCAAAAGGATTAGTTCTGGTAATCCAAAATATGCAAATCTATACTGCTACGTGCTTCAAGTAGAATCTAATTAGCTACTTTATTACAAGAGCTTGTGATGTGAGTTCAAGACAAAATAATAATACATCTCCAACATCCCTTTCTCCAAAAGAGCTGTTGCTGTGAATATATAAAAACAAGAACTGAAGAGCAGGAGAATATAATCCTGAGGGACCAGAACTCACCACTTCAGCACTGGGAACATGAAGCAGATTTGGGGGGTGATAGCTGGAGGACAGGGCCTGGGACTCCAGGGTGCTGGAGTCCTGCAGCTGCTGGACGGTAGAAAACTGGGACTGATTGTAACTGGAGTCAGTGATGGTGAAGCCTGGAGGGAGCCAAAGGAGAATAGTCAGTCTGCTGTATTTAAAGTCAAAGGCACTAGCAATACTGGCCCTAAATGGGATTTCAAAAATAAAATAGATGTTTAATTTTCATCAGAATGTATGAAGTTTTTGGGGAAGCACCTCTAACATTTAATAAACAAAGGAAGAACTTATAATAAAGATTTTCTGATGCCACAGCATTTAACAGCAAAGGTGTGTTTACAACTCAGCACAAATGAAGTTAATACTTCAATAAGCACGAATCATCCTCTCAGCAAAAAAAAAAAATAATTGGTACCTATGAAATCTAGGTGTACGCTTGTGTTTATCCAGCATCTGCACAGCACAGCAACGATGCAGCCAAATACCAGAAACTTGTCTGGCAGAGGAAGATGGCTTTTATTGATTTTCTAAAATGACTGAAAATTGAGCATAATACCATCATTCATTGGATCTGTCTCAGCGGCACTGGGATTGCAGCCTGCAGCTGAAAGGTGGTAGATGATGTACAGCTTTGTGTCTGTTATTAAAGGTAATCTGAGTCTAAACAGTGTTTTACAAAAAAACAAACATGGTGAAATTTAATGTGACGATAATAGCTTTTGATGTGCCATAATCCCATTATCACACACACTAAAAGAACAACAGCTCCTTGTGTAAACAGACTGCTGGCTGAGGTACGACGACTGAAAGTGAACAGAAGATGATTACAATCTGTTTGTTGTGTATCGTAACAACGTTCTGCACATAAATGGAAATACACATTGATTATTCAAGTTATTACATTATAATACTTTACATTTCCTCAAATAGTGGCCATGGCCCTTGTACACCTCAACTGAAGAGGGCAATAAGCCTCTATATGAGACAGGTTTGTATTAGAAGCAGGCATTTATTTCTAATTTCCTCCATTTGGTAACTTTTATTAGTCACATTTCAGTACATAACCTTGTTTTGTGGAAAAAGTTGCTGCATTATGCTGTAATTACAAACTTCAAATTAAAATCCCTCTAGCATGTCAGTAGACAGAAACTCTTAATTTTTTAATAGGGCTTTTATTATGAAACTTTTCAAGGTACACTATACATTTCATTTATTCACCACTGTTTTTCCCTGGCCTGTATTTGGGGTCTGGCCTTGATTCGCTCATATCAACCATTATCCGCTGTGGCCATCAGACAACCGCCTTATAATTCACTATTATAAGGCGGTTTCTATTAGAGGAAATACGGTAATCCTCAACTATCTCTCTAAGGGCCCGTTCAGGAGTTCAGAATATTAAAACAAACCCTTTTGAAATTCCATATTTTGAGATTCGGCCTAAACGTCACTGAAAGGCTGTTGATGAAACTGAAATGTACACGTCTCATTTCAATACGTTATGCTACAAGTTCAAAGCTAAACACTGTTAAATTGTTTACATTAAACAAAGTGGCAGCGTGGGCCTGATTCTTACTGCATCTGTTTTTAATGTCCACTCATTTATCAGCCGACTCGGTGTGTAGACTTCTGACAAAGCACAGCACAGACATCGGTGAACTTTGAGGTGACAGCAATTTACCAAATGAGATTCAGAGATAGGTGAAGTGACTATTAGGATGCAACTAGAAAAACAGCACAACTCCCCCCCAGGTCTTGAGGGATCAGTGATAGTTGTACGACTTCAACCACAGAAATGCCTCAGTGTTGACAGCGGAGGCTGAAATATGATTAAATGCCCGGGTGGCACCTCCGGAGAGGATGGAAACAAGTAGATCTGCCTCACGGATGCTTCAGGTCCATTTGTCATGCTGCTTAAAGTCCACTGTTGTGATTACACAGCAAGCAGGCTGCCAGCATCAGTCACCTGGTGTTTCAGGAACTTGGTAAGGTCAGAATATGTCACAATTTTTTTGCAGGGGGAGAAAAAACAATAAAAAGATACAAGACATTTTGGCAGGTGCTACATGTACTGAGCTCAAATTAAATGTTTGGTTTGTTGTGGGAAGTGTAATAAATCTGACCTTTTCCACAAACAAATATTGCTCCATCCTCTGACGCCATAACGAAGGCGAAAGAAAGTTTATTTTTCATTAATATTTATTTTCCTATTGATTTCTTTTAATGCTTATATAAATTCTGTGATTCCATTAATAATATGGCTGCTTGACGTCAGCACTTGCTCTTTGAAAACACTGCATGAAAACAAATTACTGCTCCTATAAATGAGTTGCTACGGCTCCACAGAAATGACACAGGGCACACTCATTTTCTACTACCTTGTCACATATAAATAGACATGCATGGATACAATCTACTCTCTATTTCCATGCATTACATACATAATGGGGTCTGAAAAGGGATTCGGTGAAAAAAAGAAATGCAGAATGAAAAAGCCTCCGTGGGTGGAAATTGATGCAACACAAAGTGCGTCACCGTTTGTGTCTGTACCTTGCGTTAGAGCTTGCTGGTCAAACGAAGCCTGAGGAAGTGCTGGTGTCTCAAACTGGCTGATATTCTGAGGCAAGGCATGCTGGGAGGTCACATATGAGTCTGTTGGTGCAACGAAACAGAAGCACAGCAACTGGTTAGTGCTTAAAAGAAAAAAAAAGTTCAGTTTTTAAGTTCATATTGAAGAAAGGACTATAGACTTTAAGTGTATCTAAACAGTAGATTACTTGGTAAATGCAGAGTTCATCAAGAATTTCAGAGTTACAAAAAATATTGTGACATAGAGTTGAGTTGGTCTACTAGAAATACTCGTTTACAGAATTCATATCATGCTTCTATTGTAGGCTAACTTTTTTCAATACACTAGTAAAATGCCATAAAATATAGAAGTCAAGCTGCAGTCAAGGCTATGAAGGTGGAAGTTTGGTGCCTCAGGAAAGTTTATTTAAAACCGACCAACAAAAAGTTTGTTATATAAAACTAAGTTTTCGAAGGTCATCTGTGCAGATCCAGCTGTCTCTGGGGAAAAGTGATGACCCACAAAAGATTTCCAGAGACCAGACCGTGGACTTTACAGTGGGATTATATCTCAGACTTCATTCAGAAGCGCTGGAGCGACCAAAATACTGAGAGCTGAGCCTTACTTTATGAAACCAAGAGTGTTTGTGTACAGAACAAACAGAAGGAGGTCAGGAGGAGGTTTATCATGTGGCAGGACGGCTTGAAGAAGTTTCCACTGCTGTTTCAGACAGCAGGACATTTTCATCTCGATGTTTGTTTCAAGAAAGTTTGTTTGAAAGTCCCACCTTCTCCTTGTACCAGTGGTTGATCAGTCAGCGGCGCCTCCAGTGTCACTGACTGGCCTCCATTCACCACCTCTGTCTGGCCCAGTCCCAGCATGCTTTGCTGTTCTGCTGTGGTCGCAGGTGGTTGCTGAAGAGCGTCTCCTTCAATTTCTACTTGCATATCATGGGCCACTGCGCCCGCTCCCAGTGGGTCATCTGCAGACTGGGGCTGTAGAGACTGAGCCAGTTCATACCTGGTTTGAGGACAGAGAGTAGGGACCTAAAGAATTACCACTGTATCCAATGTGGTTTGACTTCCATGAGAACCCATCAATCAAACACAACCACGAACATGTGCATTGGCAAAAGTCAAACCTGTGCGTCTTCATGTGTTTCCTACAGTTGGGTGAAGACTTGAAGGTCTTCTGGCAGTAGGGGCACATGTACGGCCGCAGGTCGCTGTGAGTGGTCATGTGGCGTCGTAAGCTGCCACTAGTGGTGAACGTTGTGTCGCAAATCAGACACTTGTACGCCTTCAGGCCAGAGTGTGTCCGGATGTGAGCTTTGAGGACTCCCGAGGAGGCAAAACCTCGACTGCACTGGACACACTTGTAGGGTCTCTCTCCTGTGTGAGACCTAGGGACAAAATTACACAATGTTAGACATAAAACTAAAGTTTCAGATTGTAGTTTTTTTGTGGTACACTGAGTACACCGTTTGAGTTTTTGAGGCTTAAAGCTCGTCGCTCAAATAAAAAGAGTGAACAAAAAGAAACCTTGCTATCGCTTTGGTGCTATGTTTTGGTGTGAGCTGTCATGACAATACAATACTGGGCCAAAGTAAATCTAATTTTATGATTCCTCTTAAGGTGCACTGGTGATTCAAAGGGACTGTCAGCAGGGGCAGATAAGAATCCAATGTTAGAGATATGAGCCATAAATCAAAATCTGTCAATAAAGAAAAGGAACAGCGAGGCACGGACCATCTAAAGGCTTTGCAAGGATGACATCACTGTTACTGAAATGAAGACAAAATGCTTTAAGTCTGTCATAACGAAAGGCTAGAAAGTTCACAAGACCACTTGTTATACTTTTTTCCATTTCATTGTTCTAATTTAAAGTCTGGGCATGGTGCTAAAACAAATAAAGGACATTTAAATACAGCACAGAGTGATAGAATGATATGTAAATTCATATTTAATGTCTTCTCTGAAAAATCCTGAATTTAGCTCAGCTGTTCTCGTCTATCCACCTGCTAAGTACTTAATTTAATGTCACCTCCTCTGGTACTTTTATCCCACACTTATCATCATCTCTGTCAACATGTCTCTCTGCTCGGTTTCTCTTCCAGACTGTCAATGAGCTGAAGTCATAATCTAAAGTAAACTTCCCGAGCTGAACACTTTACTCAGTAGTGGTCTGACATGATTATCTAGGCTGTTTATAAAAAAACATTCTGGGATTTGCTGCTATGATTTCCATCAACCTCCCAGTGGGGCAGGTAAATCCATTTTACCAATGACAATCAAATAGTTCTTTCCTTAGAGGAAATATTCAAATTGAAGTTTTGGCCTGAGAATGGCAGTAAGGTGATAAAAGCATCATCCTATGGGGACCAAGATAACAATAAAATGGCTTGACATCAGCAAAATTTCCTTAAGTACTTTAATTAATCATAATGCCTGACAGGATGCTGTCTCTTTTATGGCGCCTCTGACCTGTGGCGTTCCCCAAGGCTCCATCCTGGGTCCCCTTTCATAATAATAATACTGGCAATACATTTTATTTGTGGCCTTTCATGACACTCAAGGACACCTTACAAGCAAGCAGAATAAAAACAACACAATAAAAACCAATGAGTAAAATCAAATATATAAAATAATTGCAAAATAATGGGCAGACCAAACAAAACTAAGTGCAGAGAGAGTAAGAAAGACGGAAGAGACGTGTTTTGAGTTTAGATTTGAAGTGAGTCAGAGTTGTGGAGGTCAGGGGGAGTGAGTTGCAGAGTTGGGGGGTAGTGTGGCTGGATGCTCTGGTCCCGATGGTGGTGAGATGAACAGAGGAGGAAGATCTGTGTAAAAACTTTCGAAATTGTTGGTTCTTTATTCAATAAAACGAGTCTAAAAAATCAGGTCATTCGTCTCTTTTGTAGAACTTTGAACATCAGACTTTTATATTTTAATTATTTTAATCCACTATATTTTATGCTGAAACCAAGACAAACCCACATCTTCTGTTGCAACAAAATTCAGCTGATTGGGAATTTATCAAATGTAAATCAGTCTCCTTGAATTTTTAAATAACAAAAAAGAGGGAAAACTGAGTCTTTATAGAGAAGCTAAGGGGGTACAACATAATTTGATGTTGGGGTGATTTCATTGGCAGAAGAAAATCGACTATCAGCATTAATACTTGTATTAGGTCTGAAAAAGGCATAGAGTGGGAGTTTTAGATCATGTACTGAAAATACAGAAGAGGTTTACCTGACGTGCTGTTTGAGGTGGCTCGACTTCTTGTAGGCCTTACTGCAGAACTGGCACTTGTATGGTCGGTCGTTACCCACCACGTCCAGGTACTGTTGGAAAGCAAGGCGGGGGTTCTGGGATGGGATGAGGCCTGTTAAAAGCAACATGAGCGACATGTAGTCTTCCTCATAAAGAGACATTTTGTGCAGAAACTCTATAAGCAACTGAACAACGTCAGCACACTCTTACCAAAGTCAGTGATGAGGATGGGCTCCTGCAGGGGGATATCAGGCAGAGGTAGGTTGCTTTTGGACACTTTGGCTTTGTTGGTCTTCCGTGGAAATTTGTGCTTCTTCTGCTGCAAGCTTTTGAAGTGTGACGCAATGTGTGTTTTCCTGTGGCCCGACGTCCGAAAGATCTTGTCACAGTGAGGGCAGGCGAAAGGACGCACACCTAGAAAAAGTGGGGAAAAAACAGCACTTTTGGAGAATTAATATTTAAAGAATTGATTTTATTTGAACATTAAATTATTTTAAAATAAGAAACTAAACTAAAAAAAAA
>OOFC01048973.1:42279-55063 GCA_900323345.1 Pseudochromis fuscus
AAACTAAAAAAAAAAAAAAAAACTATTATCCCTAAACCAAATAATATAAAACTCACACATAAACCAAAAATGTAAACTCTTGTAATTTTATTTGGTTTTGCTACAAAAAGGTTACAAATCCTTTCAGTTAGCAGCAGCAGACAGTATGTTTTTTCTATAAATTACAGCACACGGGAAAGTGACAAAGGTATGAAAAACTGCAAAAGCACAAAAGCCTCAGTGAGAAACACAGCTGCAAAAATATTTATCAAAAGACTTAGCTTAGAGCTAACACATAACCAGAGCAAACGTAAACAGCTAACACAGACAGTGCCATTACATAGCAATTAGAGACAAAAAAGCTAATGCACATGATAAATGAAACTGTTACAGTTTGGTTTATTTATACTAATGCTGACATTATGTGTCCAGGGGGAAGATTCATTAAGGTAATCTCGCTAAGAAGCAGCATAAACAGAATGATTGCAAAAACATGAACACAAATGAGGACTGTAGCTGTAGCAGCATCGTTGTATTTACACAGGTCCAGCTTTTGCAAATTATTGTATAATTTACCAGAACATACAGCAGAACTCTAAGTGATAGAGTCTGAGAGGAAACTGAAAACATAATATTAAGAGCTCAGATACGTCTCTTTCGCTTACGTCCATAATATTGTTGCTGGAGTAATAAAGGCATGATGTAACAAGAGGAGTAACTCAATAAAGTGGCAAAAGTGCAGTTGGTTTTTACTTTGGCGTTAGGCGTAACCCTTGCATGAAGTGGACCTGCTTCTCACCTGTATGCAGCCGCATGTGTACTTTCATGCTGCCAGAAGTGGAGAAGCACTTCAGACAGCACTGGCACTCAAAGGCCTTGATACCCGTGTGCGTTTTCATATGTGCTGTGAGGGTGCTCTTGACAGCAAAAGCTCTGAAGCACTGTTTGCACTTGAAAGGCTTCTCGTGGGTGTGGATGCGGATGTGGCGAACAAGGTCGCTGGGTTTTTTGAACTCCTTGGAGCAGTATGGACAGACGTGCCAGCGGACGCCGTCCTCCTCCCTGATGGAGCCTGGACAGGAGAGAAAAATGAAGCATTGCTCCGGTGTTATTGTGTTTAATGAATAATAAATCAAGTTATTCACAACAATAAAAAACAAAATGACACAATTTGAGGGTCATTTGATTGTATGATTAAGGGGAAGGTGTGCAAATCTTTTAAAATATATTTTCAGGATTGATTAATAACATCTGAAGTCTAATTAGAAGTTTCATTTCTTGGTCCACTGCTCGATTTGCTGAGTAATTCTTTGTGGAAATGTGATTTCCCAAAGAGGTAAGTAACATCAATCAGTAGTGTTACTTAAAGGGCACGAATAAATGTGTTGAATCTCCAATACTAATTCATGAGGAGCAGAAAAACTCAACTCACACAATACCCGCCCTACCTGGCATCTGTATGGGTTTCTTAAAAATACTCCTCTTCTTCTCTCTGGCCGGTTTGTCCGGGCCTTGTACTTTCTTGCTTTCTACTACAGCACTGTCGGTGGTCTGGTTCTGTGACTCTCTGGACGTGGCGTCGCTCTGCGGTTGGACCACACTCAGCCCGCTGTTCTCCAGAGCTTGCTGCAGGAACAGAAGACAAGCATGCATAACATAATAAATCAAACCATTAAAGAAAAATTATCGTTATTGATTCAACAACCATAAGAATGGCTTGTCAAATATTTGGACTGAAAAATGAAAATGTCATCCAAAACCAAAGCACAGTAATTATCACATCCTATTGTGTTGGCAGGCAGAAGCACCGCAGCACCAACTCATCAATAAAACCTCCCGGTGCAAATTCATTATATTGTCTTCTTTCCCCTGGATGGATGGTGTTTCCACTAGAGTGAAAAATGCTGCCATTCAGTCACCTGACAGAGGATCATTTGATTTTAAACAAACACAATTTTGCAAATGTGTTTTAGTAACTTTATGAAAAACATTTCTTCTTTTCATCTTCTCCTCGTTCTGAATATATTCCTCTCCATCTAAATCATTTCCACATAAATGGTTCCGCTTGCTTTTCATGCTCTAAATTGCCAGTTAAATGTGGCTGTGGAGCTGTGTTTGGGAGCTTTTTGTGTAGCTACTGGTGTTTCAAACGAACAAAGACAATTAACTAAACAGGATTTTTTTTGTCCATCCTGTCTCATTCAGTGATTGGAGCAGAAGCCATGCTTTTAGGGTTAGCAGTCTTTTTATTATAATGATCTGATGTGGGTGAAAAACCTTCACGCACCTGCAGGATGTCCTGGTTGATGGCGGTTTCCATGGCGATGGCTGGCTCTGGGGGCTGGGGTTGCGCCGTCTCTCCGCTGACCTGCTCCGACAGCTCGAGAAGCTGCTGGATGACGTCGGTCACCCCCTCGCCGCCCTCTGACCCCACCTGAGTCTGACCTGTTGTCTCCGCGTCCTGTGGAAGGACAAGGAAGGGGAGAGGGACAGACAAGGACAGTCCAGAATTTGAGGGCTGACTGCCTTTAATTAGAGACTCTCTGATGCATACAGTGATGTCGGAGTCTGATAAGCATCTTTGTATTTAACATGCGTCTCCAAAATGGTCCTGCTGACCACTTGGGCTCAGATGTCACTACGGCAATGTCAGGGCCCGCACACAATTTTTACATCACCACCAGATTATGTAAACATTGTTCACACTTGTATTCAGTGCTGTGATCGTATCTGAGACGATTTCAAAACCAAGTGTAAACAGCCTCTTGGCGACGTCATGTGGAAACTCAACACAGATGTTGAAATAAATACAGTTTGTGGTTGGTATTTTGAGTGGCAGACAGCAATTTAACATCACTAAACTGCATTTTCAAATTAGTAATCAATAACTTGCAAATGACCAAATAATGTTAACACGTTATTACTGTTGTTGCAAACAAGAAAGACCATCGATTAGGAGACTGGCAAGCTCTACGCTGCATTTCAGACTGTATGCCAAGTCGAATTTGGCCAGAAGCCGTGGTTGATTACTTTATGGCAGAGGGAAAACTGTTCAACAGCACAAAACTGAAACAGGGCTGCTCTTTTAGTGCAAATGAGGCCAAAGCTTTTAGAGTTTTTGGCAGTGGGGAATGTGGAAATATCGAAATGCCAAAAAACAGCAACAAAAAAACGAGCATCATTATCTCCCAGCGAAGAGAGAACATAGAAAAAATTGATTTTTTTCCCTAAGCAAGAAAATTCTCTTTAGATAAAAGAAGCAATGGTTTGGAGGGAAGTAAAAGTCTAAATTGTGATAAACACTAGCAGCAGTAATGGCAACAGTGTAGGTTAAAGCTATCAACTATCTTAAGTCAAACTACACTTGTCTGAAGTAAATACAGCAAAATATCTCTGGCAAAATGCAGTTTGTCTGATGTCTGCTACCCTTGGAAAATACACCTCATTTTAATTACATGTTCACACGTTTCACTATGCCAATGTACCATCAATAATACTGGAGAACCACTTCCTCTCAGCCATCGGATACAAGCAAACAACCCCCAGCTCATTTAGTGGCAGCGTGTCCCAGTAACCTGGTTCATGAGGGTCATAACACTGAGGACACTTGAACGTAATCGAAGTAGGTGCTTGACCCAGTGTGTGCGTCACCCTGTGTGCTCGTGTTGTGCTCTCTTACCGGAGTGCTGGAGGGCACCTCAATCACAGAGATGTGCATCTTGCTGATGTGGGCGTTCAGACTGCCCAGCTTCTTAAACACGCAGCTGCAGTCCATGCATGGGAACAGTGGGACCCCTTTAGTCTGCAAGAGGGCACAAACACAAACACTTTGCTGCTGAAATAAAAAATGATAATATCTCCATTTATGTCAGGATGATTAACTGGACCGGGATGGGAATGGGGAGGTCGAGTCTTTGGCTCTCAGGCTCCTCTCCGGTGGAACCAGGAGGCCGACACGCTCTCTACTTTTACGATTAACTTTCCCTTTTGATGAAGCTTATCCAGAAAGCTGGCTCAGGGGAACCTAAACCTCCTCTTAGCTCCGCTGCTCCCCATATATCATGAACTTTGTGTCTCCCCTCTCCTGCAACACCTTTTCCTCTTCATCTACTGGCCCCAGCACCCTGCCCTGTAGTCCCTGCCCTGTTTGTTGTTTCCAAAATGCCCATATTTTCTCCCTCTGCTGTCCTCTCACCCCAACTGCTCGAGGCAGATGGCCGCCCACGCTGAGTCTGGTTCTGTCTGAGGTCTCCATGTAAAACTGGACTGAAATTAATTGAACCATGAACCAGTTTCTGTGAGTAGAACCCAACTGATGTCACTGATTTGCCCACGAAATAAATTATGTATTTACGTGGTGTGGGAAATCACAGGTTGAGTATTGGTTTTTGGACACAGCGTGTACATAGGACGGATGAAGCTAACTTGACATCACCCATTGGTTTGTGGACTTTTGGCATTTGCACGACGCCATGTTGGTTGTTTAGAGCCAGAAGTGACCATATTTGGGGAGGAGTGAGGAGGTGGGTCAATCTCTTGAACCTGATGAAACTGCTTCATGTGTATGAGACTTGAGCTCAGGGCTGGTTTCCAAGGACACCAGACCTGTCAATCAAATTAACCACACCCCTAAATATTCTCCTTTTTGAAGTGTCAGCTTTTATTTAATTATGATTTTTTTTCAGATCACCAACAAGAAGAGCTGACTGTAGCTAATAACATCAAAATGACTTGTGGGAAAAAAATTTAAGGACTGAAAATTTCACAACTAAAAATGATGATGTTTTGAAGTCAAGTGGAACCAGAGTTCTTTGGAGCCAGCATCTAGTGGCCATTGGGAGTACTACACTATTTCGTACTTCTGCATCAGCCTTGTTTCTGAGACCCTACAACAACCTTTTGTGTATTTGAAAATTCTTTAAGTCAAAGTTGTATATAATGAACTAAAAACACTGGGGAAATTTGTCAACAAAAAAAAAAAAAGATGCCACACTCAATGTTCACTGTTTGCTTTTCTTCGGGGTCTAGAGATATACGTTTCCTGGAATTTTGTTCATAGAAAAATAAGCAAATTGTGTCGAATGCAATTCCCCGTTGGTTAACTCATTTCATTTATAGTCGAAATAATACATTATGAGTACCACTCAGGAAGTCCTTTTATCCTTATCTATAATTATAAAGGTGGGAGGATGGAACTCATTTTTTGAGAGTATTATGATGTAAACAATGCAAAGAGAGGGTACATAGTTATATTTGCTTTCAGACCTTGAGCATAATTCAGGAAAATTACACATTATTTGAATATGGTTTTCTCTCTTTTTAATAAAGCCTGTCAATATCAGGCACACAGCTTTGACCACAACAGGAACTCATAAGTGAAGGATGCAGAGCAGTATATTATTGCTGAATTTGCTTCAGGGGAGTTTGGTGGAAGCAAACATTCAGAGCAGATACGGGCATATCTGATTGTGTTTAGCAGATTTCTGTGGTTTTAAATTACATCTGAAAAATCCTATATATTGGCCGAGTGTGTAGCTGAAATAACAGCGAGGGGTGGGTGTGACAGAAAGTTTTAAATTAGGTAAAAAGTATGAAATGTGAAACACAGAAAAAAGTTAAATAAATTAAAAAAAGATACAAAGTTTTTATTGCTGGACAGATTTTGCATTTAGAATATGTTAGTGAGAGTGTGAGGACATATGAGGGGATGTAGGGGATCTTGTATGATGTCGTCAGTGCCTTGATGATGGGGCTTTGTGGAGCTGGGTTAATAATGAATGCTTTCAGGTGTACAATATATAGGGGAAGATGGTTGGACAACGGAGGGCTGTTATTTTGTTGGAGTGGCAGTTGTGAAGTGGGAGAAAGGGGAAAGGGTGGAAAAAGATGATCATATGAGGCGGCAGGGGAGAGAATGAGAGTGGAGATGAGTGATGACTGGGTCGATAAAAGATGAAAAGAGGGAAGGTGAAGAACTGGAGTTGGTGCTCTGATGGCATGATTTGTGCGAGTGAATTTGAAACATTTCTAGTGATTTACTTAGCAAGAGACAATTGGGATAAAATTACAAAGGCACTGACGAGACTGCAAGATTCTTAAGGACCACACAAGAGTAAAGAGAAAATCAGCTGGTTAACAAAAGTTGATGAATGACAGACTAATCAATGTTTCCCAATTGGGGGCACCTGTACCCCTAGTGGTACATGAGCACATTGCAGGGGGTACGTGAAACATTTAAGAATTATTTAGTAACAAAATGATCATTTTCCCAGTCATTTTATGAGCCCATTACAAAAAAGGTACATGTGTCCTTAATTAGTTTGAGGCAAAGCCACAACAGCCAAAAGCTCATCGTCCCTGCAGCGATCGTTTTGGCTGAAACTATGATCGACAAGAAAGGTCCTCTGTCAAACACTGCGGGACAGATGGTGAATATAGTGAAGCAAGCAGCCCTGTTCGCTCTGCAGCTGAATGAAATGACAGATGTGAGCTTAATAGAATCACTTCAGGAGAGTTATTATTTATTTTTGATTTTTATTAAGCTTGTTTTGAACATAAAAGCTAGATAAGAAAATCATTTAAAAGATGGCAAAAGATGATGATCAACACAAGTGGAAATTTGATGATGTCACAGTGTCTACATCCATCTCTTATATCCAGTCTGACAGAAACCCTTCATTTCTCAAATGGGCTTTTATTGTGAAATATTTACAGCCACGCTATGCCTAACTTGGGGCGGCTGTGGCTCAGGGGGTAGAGCAGGTCTTCTATGAATGGCAACATTGTGGGTTTGATCCCCGGTTCCTCCTGTCCACATGTCAAAGTGCCCTTGAGCAAGACACTGAACCCTAAGTTGCTCCCAATGGTGGCTTACACCTTGCATGGCAGCTTGGTAGCCATTGGTGTATGAGTGTGTGTGTGAATAAATTAATGAGGGGCCTTGTAAAGCACTTTGGGACCTAGCTAAGGTGAAAAAAGCACTATACAAATGCACTCCATTTACTATTTAATTTGTTCACTGCGGTTTCTCCCACACACGTATTCAGGGTCTTGCTTTTTTTTTTTGTTTATCTTGCCCCTGGCCATTAATTGAGACCTGGTTTTGAATTAAGTATGTGTAATAATGTAAGAGGAAATAAATGCCAGTTGAATTTGTAGCAGGGAAATGGTCTGAAGTGTCTGCTGAAGTTCAACCCCTTCGTCCCTCCCTGTAATGGGAGCAGGCTTGTATCTGTTTTTAAAGTTTGCCAATTGTTGCACACTCACCGAAAAAGCTCCACAGTACAAGTATTAATAACATGGAGTTTTTTGCACAGGTTCAACAACATGAGAGTCAATGTTAAAATACTATGTTTCACTCTCTAGGTTTTGAGAGCTGGAATTAAAAGTGTTATTAAATCACTCTGGAGGAATAATGAAAGAAAGAGACTTATAGGATTTCAAAATTCTTCCAAGTGTTTTTCATCCCTGGATCTCAAGGCTGCTCACTTGGCCTCACAGTTAAACAACTGTTACTGGATGTCTTTTTAAAATGACAACTTTAAAAATCGCTTTGAGTACTTAAGGGGTGAGAAATTAAAAGCACGTCAAATATCATAGAAATTCTAAAACCTGTGAAATCTGTTGTGGTGTTAGTTGATTTTGGAGGACTAAAAGTGTCTGTTGAAGTATTGAAGCACCAGCGATGCTCTCCTCAAAAGGTCTGAAGAGCCGATCACGATATCATTCACACGAGGTAATAAACGCACAAATCTTGAGTCCGTCACCACTGGAAGAGTTTCATGATGTTGAACTTGTAGTTAAAGTGACAAAAACGGTTTTGTTCAAGATGAATAATGAGCTAGAGAAAGTTGAAAGCTCACACTCTGGCTCCTTTCTCGCCTTTTACCAATCTGGTGAAAGTTTGAGAAATGGTCAATCCCCACCCCCCCCAACCTCTGAACAAAGGTGTCCGACATCATGTAAGGTGTCGGGTGAATTTTTAAGCACTGACAGTTTGAAGAATCTGCTGGAATTGTAAGAATCTACAGCTCGTGAAATCAGTTGTTTGAAGGACTGAAAGGATTCAGTGTCTCGTGAAGTGGGGCCGAGGGACACTCCAACAGAAATAGCTCTCAGGGTGTGCTGTCCAACCATGCTGGAGTGTTTATAGCTGTTCTGAATGGCTACAGTCAAATACCAGCTGTTATTTGTGCTGTCTGTGTGAGGGGGCGACTTTAAATCAGTGGGAGCTTTAGCACCTGGATCTGTGATGATCAAAGGTTTTGGGCGCAATTAATATGCAGATGATGTCACACTCTCACCATGCCAACAAACCTATATGATCGAACACTTTGTTAAATGTAACTGTGATGGTTTTCCTCCCCTGGGTCCTCAGGGTGCATCTTCTCATAAAATCTACTGCGAGTGGCTGGCGACTATAATTTATTCATAAAATCAGTCAATCATGAGGATAAACTCGTCCTGGAGCAGGAAAGCTGAAGAACACTTGTGAAAATTGGATGCATTATTCAAATGGTCCTGGCGTTTGGCTTTCCAGAAGTAATTCAATCAGCTGGTCCCATCACCGGCTTTTAGCATGGAATAAGCAATGGTGTTAGCAAGTAAGAAAAGTGAGGGGGAAAACGTGGTGGAAATTAAATTAACTGTCGGTTTGACCATTTGAACTACTGGGGAAGAAATAATTATGCAATTTTTACTGACATGTACAAACACTGTTGTTGTGAAACTCACTGGAGTGCAATAAACAGAGTAAAACCAGTCATTAAAATATGACCCCCTGAGCAGAGAGTCAACCTGACTGTTTTTATCATGAAAAAAAAGCTTTTTATTTTGTCAATTCATTTAAATACAAGCCTTGTTAAAACGCCTCCACCGCGGGAAGACAAAAGACATATTTGTAAAGTCTTTCTCAGCTGGTGACAAGGCTAAAAAATCATATTATTTTAGACAAACAAACCACAAAAAAAATTATATTTCCTTGCTGCCAATTGCCAGAAGGTATGGACTAACTGCGGCAGAGACCCAGGTAAATTCACCTCTCAACTGGCGCTGGCTGTAGTGAACTAAATTAGTCTGGAGCTTGGTGTGCAGGCACAAAGCATCTTTTATCCTCTGTTACCATTTTTTGCGAAAATGCAGCAGCACCTGCCCATTGTGGCATATCCACTGATGGGGACCCGCTGCACCTCCTGTGATGGAAATCATTGTGTTGCTTTACAATCAGGCTGCCAGCGAGCTGACCCAGTTCAGACTGTGGCTGCATGATTGGAGACCGGTCATCAACCAGGAGATGCTCCCCACCCATTAACGGGCTCAGTTCACAGACCTCAGATGTGTATGGCCACACACAGGAGAAATCATCATCCGTTGACATGGATATCTGGGCACCTAGGGAGAACTTTGATGTGCACACTTCTTTTGACCTGTCACAGTTGAGCACAAAGAGGAAGCGCTGACAGAGCACCGACACAGACCCAAGCCTGGGATAAATTAGGTCGGATAAATCAGGTGGGCTCTTAAAGATTGGCTGCTGTGAAGAGCTTTCAAAAGGAGGAAAAAAAACAAATGAGGCACAAAGAACTGCAATTTCACCTCATTCCCTTTTCCCAGAGACAAACAATACAACAAGATGTCCTGCTGCATTGACTATAACAAGCTGTGAGCGGGAGGGCTGGCAATTTAGTTAGTGACTAAAGGAGGCGTACAAAAACCAACATCTTGAAAAACAGTCAGAAATTATATTAAAATACAGAAAGCTGGAAAACAGCATGGGAAATTGAATTTATGTGACATTTTTTCTGCAGCTGTGTCAGCAGTTCAAATGTAAATCCAAAACTTGAAACCATCTGTTTAGCATTTATTTTGAGGTCATTTTCTTTTAGTTTTGTCTGATCAACTTTGAAATAACTCTGGACCAGCCCAAATTATTTCAAACTGTTTCATTTTCTCCATGGTGGAGTTTAATCTGGAATGTAATGATTCAGATTTGGAAATCTCACGTTTAGGATTCAGGTAGTCCATCTCAGTTAGGTGTTGTTTATTTCAAAGCAGTGTTGGGTTGGATCAGCCTGAGCCAGATACAAACATTTAAGATTACCCAATGCTCTGAATGGGACTATAGAAAAAACATTTTTCCCTGAAATCCTCCTTGAATGGAGCTGCTCGTTGGGGTTAAAATAATCCTCACCTCTCTCTCTCTCAGAAATCCTAATACTACGACAAACTTTTGAACAGCACATAAAGGTTTTAACTGGATCAAAACCAAGATGGGATTACATGATATAATCTGATTTCAGGATCCCTTCTGAAAGATATTTAGATATGACTGTGTCCTGCAAAGTGTATGTCAGTTCATTTAAACTGCTTTGGGACCAACTCCCCTTCAGGAAAAGTAGATAGGCTTCATAAACAAACTGATTACATGTTGCCCAATGAAGGAAGACAGCTATTCTAAATCATTAGCAATTATTAACTTATGTCAAATGGATTCAGCAAAGGAAGGATTTAAAGGAAAGTGTGTTTTACTGGTACCTCTGAATGAACCCTCTGAACGTGCGAGTGCAGGTTTCCCTTCTGGGAGAAGGAAGCAGGGCAGAACATGCAGAGGTGAGGTTTCTCTCCGGTGTGTCTCACCATGTGAGTCTGCAGCACCACCTTCTGGTTGAAAGCTTTGCCGCAGTGTGAGCACTTGTAGGGTCTCTCACCTGAAGAGGAGAGAGAGATGTCAGGTCAAACTGCAGCGGGGAAAACTGTGACGGCAGGTTAATGACAACTGCAGTTTAAAGAATCTGATTTAATAGCTTCAAGATGTCATTACTTATTAGTGGGTATTGTTAAAATTATGTAGCTTTTGAGGTTAGTTACAGACACGTGTGGTTGGACATGATCAATTGTTGTGGTTTGTTTCAAGAAGCAGCGCTAAATTTATATTTTCTGACTATTCAGATTGTGAATATTACATTTTACACACAGCATTTATGTCATGTTTGATTTTAGTTTGTAGCAAATTAATTCATTGATAAAGACAAACTACACACGACATCTTGGTTGTGTTTAATTTATAATACTCAACAAATCCACAAAATCCAATTTAATATTAATTCATCACAATGTTGTATCTGCATGACTACACAGTTTTATAATGGCAGACCTGACATAAGGCTGAATCTGGTGTTACTTCAAGCTGATTAAAGATGACTCAAAAACAATCTTGTACCAACTCCTCTGCACATCAGAGAGAGAATGAGGCACTGTGTGTGTGTGTGTGTGTGTGTGTGTGTGTGTGTGTGTGTCGTCTCCTGAACTGACTCTTCACCTCATCAGCTTAAAGGCTGTTTGCGATTCCAAGCACAGAGCAGTCAACTCAATCCACCATTAGTCATCAGGCCAGCAAGCAAATTAACATGTGGATGATGTGTAAACAACACGTGGGTGGAAGTTAGTGACTACATCAGCGTATCGAGATGCTACCTACAGGCTGATCCTGACAGCTGAGTGATGAGTGGAGCTGAGGCGTGCAGACTTCCAGAAAGAGATGGTGGTGATGTGTCAGTGAATCAAAGAAAAGTGAATCAGAGTAACTCCAGTTAGGTAATGTGAGACTTCAGTTATACAGCCTGGAACTTAAATAGGGGGTGTTAAAGGAGATGTATTATACTGGCTTTCAGGGCAGTTTAAATAAGTCTTATACACCTCTACAACCTGTCTGTGAAGTTTTTTGGTTAAACTCTGCTTTGATCCTGTATTTCAGTCTGACTCAAAAAAACGCTCTGTGACAGGTTTACTCTGAACGGGTTGTTTTTAGGTGCCTGTCGCTTTAAGGCGCTCTGCTCCGTTGCTCTGCTCTGACGTAACAACGCCGTCACTGTAACCAGGAAACCAGCACAACAAAAATGAGACAAATCCACTCCGCTGTGAGGCTGGGAGCGTGTGTAATGAAATGTGTGGTTTTTACAACTCAAACCAAGTTTTGGGTGCACTCATGTGAACGGCTAACCTGCTCTTGTGACTGAGAAATCCAAGAAGGTGGATCCTTTGCTTCCAATGCTGTAGGAGATCACGCAGGATACTCCGGAGCAGGGGTGGGCAATCCTGGTCCTCGAGGGCCGCTATCCTGCAAGTTTAAGATGTTTCCCTCTTCCAACACACCTGATTCAAATGTTTAGCTCATCATCAAGCTCTGCAGAAGCCTGTAAACGATCCTGATCATTTGAATCAGGTGTGTTGGAAGAGGGACACATCTAAAACATGTAGGATAGCATCCCTCGAGGACCAGGATTGCCCACCCCTGCTCCAGAGGGATTGGCTAATGCAGCATCTGTCAGACTAGGGGTCAGTGGCGTAAATATGGACGGTGCAACCGGTGCAGCTGCACCGGGGCCCAGACGCCGTCAGGGGCCCATGAAGGAAGCAAAAAAAACTATTGTGAACGGAATAGCTTGGGGCGGGTCAGTAAGGTGATGCTGGGTGGCTGGTATGGGAGGAGGAAAAGATCATTTGTCCAATCATGTTGATACCTGTCAGTCATGATGAGTCGCGATGGTGTGAGGTGAGTTGTTTTTCATTTCAGCAAGAAAAAAAAAAGCAAGTGGATGAAAATTGACGAGAAAACGTAACATCGCGTTTAGCGTTAGCCTAGCCTCTCTTGAGTGGCTTTCTGTGTGTGTGTGTGTGTGTGTGTGTGTGTGTGTGTGTGTGTGTGTGTGTGTTTGTGTGCATGCCTGCGTGTAGCGTGCACGATGTACGCTTGTGTTTCGGGCGGGGGTGGGAGCACAAAAAAAATATTTGCACCGGGGCCTATACT
>OOFC01048973.1:55083-65816 GCA_900323345.1 Pseudochromis fuscus
TATCGACGGTGCAACCGGGGCCCAGACACGGTCAGGGGCCCATGAAGGAAAAAAAAAAAAAAAATCAGCTGTCGAGAAATTGCTACATGCTCCGTTATTGTAGGGAACAGCTTGGGGCGGTTGCTAAGGTAACGCTGAGTGGCTGGTATGGGAGGAGGAAAAGATCATTAATGTCCAATCACGTTGATACCTGTCAGTCATGATGAGTCGCGATGGTGTGAGGTGAGTTGTTTTTCATTTCAGCAAGAAAAAAAAAAGCAAGTGGATGAAAATTGACGAGAAAACGTAACATCGCGTTTAGCGTTAGCCTAGCCTCTCTTGAGTGGCTTTCTGTGTGTGTGTGTGTGTTTGTGTGCATGCCTGCGTGTAGCGTGCACGATGTACGCTTGTGTTTCGGGCGGGGGTGGGAGCACAAAAAAAATATTTGCACCGGGGCCTATACCCATGATGTTACGCTAGTGCTAGGGGTGCTCAATCCTGGTCCTCGAGGGCCACTATCCTGCATGTTTCAGATGCATCCCTCTTCCAACACACCTGATTCAAATGATCAGGATCGTTATCAGGCCTCTGCAGAGCTTGATGATGAGCTGATCATTTGAATCAGGTGTTGGAAGAGGAACACATCTAAAACATGCAGGATAGGGGCTCTTCTGAAGGACCAGGATTGAGCACCTCTGTGTCAGACCCTGTCAGACACCACCTGATACATTCATTCATCACAATACATCAGAATCCTGAGCAGCTTGTTTTACCCACAGTATTTCTGTTCAAGCAGCTCATGCAACAATGAGATGGTTTAAAATCTCACAGTCAGTGGACTTGGAGGCAGCTACATACCAAACAGTACATATAAAAGACTTTAAAAAGTGGATTTTCCATAATATGTCCCCTTTAAAAAAACTCAAATTGGCAACTCTCCTGTTTGTACCAACACCTCCACACACCTGCAAAGTCTCCTGCTGCATTAACGACACGAGCCCCCATCAATTACAACCTGGAGCCAGTGTCCACCCACACCTGAGAAAACGTCCACTTCAGGCTTTTCTGATGGCTGAAGTTTGTCCACTCAGAGTTTCTCTACCAGGGTTTGGACCATTTGCAAACTTTGATAAATGAGCACCTGCAGATTTTCCATATGGGTTACAAGAGGCTCGATGTTAAACATTTTCAAAAAGAAAAAGATTACAAGCAGATTGGATACAAGAAAAATCAATGAAAATGGTTCCTTAAATCTAAACTCGCAGTTGGATGGTGAACACGACATGAAGGAGGAGGGATTAATTTGACCGAGCGACAAAGCAATACAAATACACCAGCTTGGTACGGAGCACAAAAAGCACAAAAGCAATCGGATTACACACATCAAAGTTTTGCCAGCTGGCTGAGTCGACATGCCAGTTGCTCACCAGCACAACCAGCCTGCGCGTGTGTGTGTGTGTCTGTGTGTGTGAGTAAACTGAGGGCGATCCAGGAAAAAGAAAAAAATGAGACCTATCTCATATTTGGCAAAAACTGTGAAGAGCTAATTCAACATCCTTTAATTTAAATATAGATTTGAAAAAAACCAACTTGTACTGGGATTTTAGGCATGTACTGGGAATTGGGATATGTTTGCACTTGGGCCAAGGAAACATCTGGTTTTTAGACTTTCTTCAGTTTCATAGCAACTTGGTGATTGTTGTCAGTACATCCACTGGCACACAGCCAAAGACTGTACTTATAAATGGATGAAGCAAGGTCTTAAAAACGCTGCCAATGACTAAGTGCAAAATAGTGTAATACTCCTGATGGCCACTAGATGTTGGCTCCAATTGACTTCAATTCAAAAATCCTTCTTTTCAATCATGAACGACTCAGTCTATACAATTTTCCATGAGTCATTAACTAAACTTAACTCTTCTTCTCAGTGATCTGCTCCATCTGAAAATCATTTTGTCAGATATCAGGCTTCAAAAAGATTTAAGGGTGTGGTTAGTTTGATTGACAACTCTGGTCTCCAATGAAACTACACCTTAAGTTGAGTCTCCTACACGTTGGACAGTGACCTCAAGTTCAAAGGTCAGACCCACCTCCTCACTCCTCCCTTTATATCCAAATATGGTCACGTCTGGCTCTAAGCAACCAACATGGCAACATTATTGAAGTATTACAAGTTTATATCTGTTTATACTAGTTTCTTAAATTCATATTCTAGCCTTTATTCAGTACAAAGATGGCCTAGCCGGACAGACCGACCGCCTTTTCTTTTAACTACAGATGTGTCAGCAAAAATTTGAATATAAAAAGTCAGGTTGTTACCTAATTCATTATGATGTGTCTGAGATGTGTACCGATCCACATCTATTATCTAGAGTATTTTCTCAGAGTGTAAATGTGCATTAGTTGTCACTGTTCTGTTCTCCTCACTCACCTGTGTGTATTCGTATGTGTCTGACCAGCTGACTGGGCTTTTTGAAGGCCTTTCCACAATGATGGCAGCTGTTTGTAAACCCACTGCGATCTATGTTTTTCTTGTAGTTTCTGGAACTGGACGTGAGCGGCCTGTGGAAGAAGTAAACACACACAAATAATGTCTAATTCATTTTTACGTACAGAACAGTCACAAAACAACATAGAGGATTCTCAACATTGCCACGATCTGGGTTTGTTTTTATAATTCTTGTATTCTCCAATATTCAGGAGCATAATCCTTCGATCAGACATTTGTATTTGTCTTATAGGTAACGACAAACTGTACGTGTGATGAGAACCGCTCCACAAAAACACAAACCATTTTCATTTTTACTGCCGTCTTCTGTCTCTGAGATGAAACTGCCCTGAATGAGCCACCACTATTCACACACTAGACATGAGCAACTGGTGAGTCATTATACATTCAGCTCAGAGTTTAATAAGGTTCACTTAACAAAACTTGTATGAAAAGAACTTATGAAAGCAAAATATATATACATATATTTCCAAGTCTGACTTTACATAATGTTTTTTATTCTCTCTCTTGAGGATCTGAACTGAGGTGAAGGTACATCTGCTGGTACTTCAATTAGATGTACTTTACAATGCCATTCTTCTCCACAAGTGTAGTTTTAAGGTTGAGACATCCTTTAAAATCGGATGATCACAAGCTCTTTTCAGACCTTGGTACTGATGCTTAGCTTCAGGTAGTAATAGGCCAGTGTGGGTTTGCACACAGCACTGAGAATGACTACCCTTGTGTAGCATTAAGTGTTTAATTATGCAATTGCCTGAGAATGAATAAGAATGTAGAAAACCTCTGAACGCTTTTGAACAGTCACATATTATTGAAAGATCACTGAAGTTCATCTCAGCTGGTTAATATTAAAATGGGAAAAAAATATATATTCCTTTAAAAGTTTGTAATATCTGCAATTATTTTGTTTCACTTTACAGAACTGGTTTATTTCCAAAGTGTGAGCATCTCTTGACAGCCTAACTGCAGACTATTGCTCATTACTGTCAGTGATTCACTGATTATAACACTAAATCTGTCTCTGTAGCTCAGCACTAAAAACGGGGGAAAAAAGAAATATATAAGCGACAAATATAAGACCAAGTGCAGCACATTAGTGTTCGACCTGAGATCATGAAATACTTGCTGTTCTTTTAACCTCATGCGGTTTTTCTCTTGACTTGGTCAAATGTAATAAATTGATATCTGACACCCCGTCTGACCTCATCTTGATGTGGCTCTTCATGTGCTCCTTGATCTGCGCCGACGTCTTGAACTCCTTCTCGCAGGTCTTGCAGGTGTACACCCTGATACCCGAGAGCTCCTTGCGGTGCTCCTCCAAGTGCAGAGAGAGCTGGCTCTGAAGAACAAACTCATCCCCGCACTCTGCACAGATAAGGTTCTGCAGGATCGGAAACAAACGGAGTCACGACAGGGAAATAAAACTTTATCGTAAATGTCAAGAAACAAAAACCGCGATGGGTTTACGCGGGGCTGATAAGGCGACTTACCTCCTCCTTCTCGTGCAGCATGACGTGGGATTTGAGGCTAGCGATGCGGGAGAATCTTTTATTGCAAACTGGACAGGTGAAGTCCGAGGTGGTGTGTGTGGACTTGTGTAGTGTGAGGTTGAACTCCACATTGAACGTCTGTGAGCACTGGTCACATCGATGAGGCTGCAAAGGAGAGAGAAGTTAAAGTTTGACACCCATCTTTGCTGCTCTTTCTGTTATTGAAGACAAATGGAGAATTGCTCCTTCCCCACCATTGTGCTACTTTAACTTACTTAACCATTTTTGTTGTGAACAGGAGACAGAGGGAGGGAAGGAGGGAGGGAAAAGGAGACAGACTCTATGAAATCTACAAAAAATAGTTCCCATGAGTCACAAATGGCCCCAGTATTAAATTCTGTTTCTATTAGAGGAGCCAGCTGACTTAATTTCAGAGCGATTTCTGAGTCCAGTGAAGGCTGAAAGCAACACTGACACCGGTGAGTCTTACTCAGAGCGGCAGGCCCCGAGGCTACAGCTCCTCAGCCCCCCGGACAATGAAAGTGAAGAGAGACGCCATGAAACTGAAATGAGCCACAACTACAGGGGCCCCTGCCAATCAAGTAAGGAAACACCTTGTTTAAGTCTTTTAACAGCTGATAATGCTCCTAACTTTTTTTTTAACACCATGGAGTGTAGCATAGATTCAATTTTTTTAAAAAGTAGTGACAAAACATGCAACCCTCAACATGAAGCTCCACAGTATATCCTGTCCCTCACCCCAGTGTCAGCTGGGATAGGCTCCAGAAGGTGGATGGACAGATAGACAATATGTATTTTAGGACTTTTCTACATTGAGGAGGGAAGAGAAACTGATACAAAAAGCCACAGAAAGTGATGAGTACAGAGTAAAGAATGCAGCTGAGATTCAGTCGTACAGTAACATTTACTGTGCTATTTAAGACTGAGGAGAGAGTGACCGCAGGTGGGGTTGGGGGTGGATGAGAAATCCTGGACTTTCTTATCAACCTTTTACTCATATCTCTTCTATAATTATTCTGCACAACAACAAAAAAGACTCATCCTGAGACGGCCATTCCTACGTCACCACATTCAAACATCATGAGGGGCTATGACTCAGGTGGTGGAGTGAGTCGTCTGTGAATCGCAAGCTTGATTGGAGTTTTTATCCCCAGCTCCTCCTGTCTGCATGCTGAAGTGTCCTTGAGCATCACACTGAACCCTAAGTTGGCACCATGCAGGGCAGCTCTGTAGCCGCTGCAGTGGGACTGTGTGTGAATGAGAGGCAAACTAAAAGCACTGTAGAAATGTTTTCCATTTACCATAACAACTACTAACAATCACCCACAATAATGTTTCAGTCATCCCGGAGTCACGCTGTGGTTCCACAAAAGCTTCTTCCATCACTATTCAAAGCTCAGCAGCAGAGCACATGTTGCACTTTTGCACTTCACTGCTTTCCAGTCTTGCACAAGTCATAAATAAACAAGCGTCCTATTTAGCAGCAGCTCATTCAAATGAGCTCAGCCGAGGCTGTCAAACATCATGTAGCAAAAATATGCAGCAACACAAAAACTGTGTGGCTCTGGTGTAAGAATGAGGGTTGGTAAATAACACGAAATGTGTCTATTGAAGAAAAGAGAATATCCACCACTGATGCTGGTAATGGCACATTCCTGAAGCTTGGGAAGCAGCTGGCCTCCAAATATTGTGACTGGCAGACTAAGTGTGGGACCGATGCTGAATCCGCCAAACACACAATTGCATCTCATCTACAGCAGCTTTAAACTTCCACATTGTGAAAAATCATCTGAGCTGAAAAATCCAGGACACCTCCTGCTTTAATGTTAAGCCACCAGCCTGGCCCAAATCCAACCTGTAGCTGGGACATTGTCATCCTCTGCAGCAGGTCTGTTATCCTCACCACCTGCTCCACGCTCAGGTGAAGAGCTTCCTGTATTCCCCTAAAGTAGCAAGTTCCTGATGTACTTTGCAAAGACAATCCACAACAAGTCAGCAGAGATAAATCTTACTGCTCCTGCATCACATCTCTCAACTCAGACATACTCTGCTAAATTTAACCTACAAATGCTTGAATCCCGGAAAATATAATTACTCAATATATTTAGTTTGACAGGTAATGTCTGAAAATTAATTGCACACTATGAGAAATAGACATAGGGAGCCTTTAAATGAGGTACTTAAATCTCAACTGTTCCGGTGAAACTTTTTAATGGTCAATAATAACACTGGGATTCTCATCGGTGGCTTTCAGCTGCGACAACCACCGAATACAGATTTTAAAAATGGCCAGATTTAAGACTCTGTAAGAATGCATGTGCTGATGATGAGGAGCAAAGCATACTCACTTTATCGTTGACCTCATGTTCGCGGAGATGTTTCTGCAGCTGGCTCTCTGTGGTGAAGATCTGGGAGCATATTGTGCACTTCTTATCTTTGAGCTCTCCATCGCTGAAACCATCTGCTTTATTTTCACTGGGATCCGCATCTGACGAAAAGCACAAGAGGTGACACTTAAGTATCTTGATGCAGCTCAAGATGCTTTCTCCTGTGAAAGAATGGCTGAAGTAGACATGACGCGGCCATCGTCCACTCATCTCTTTAGGTTTGCACGGGCTTTAAGTTGGAAAACACAGTTCTATACAACAAAAACTCTGCATCCAAAGAGTGTTTATTTTTAGTCACAACATCCACATTTGAATATCTAAATGTAGATGTAGTGGCAGGACACCCACAGTTTGATTTTGCATCCATGTAAACACAGACTACCTGTGTAAACGATGGTTTTGAAATGAAAATACAGTTGTTGTTGTTGTTGTTGTTGTTGTTTTACATTTATATTGCACATCTGGTCTCTTATAGCTTACTTACACACAGTAGTGTAAATGCAGTTACAATCTTATCCAAAGAAACACAAATTAAACTTATATCACATCTTGTTTGTTGTGATCATGCTTGGTTGTGTTTGTGGTAACTTGATATTCAACAGTTTGGTATCACGCCCATCTTTCGCTGTCAGCGCTCGGACAGTGCGTACATACTTAATATAAGAAAATAATCTTTATTATTTTTAAGTATTATGAAGTTATTGTTGATTTTGTTGCAAAAAATCTTATAACCATTATTAGGATCACGTGGGAACATTTAAGTTATCCCGCTAACTATGCAGAATAATGCATCCAACTGACCACATTAAAATGCAAAAATGATGCATACCGACAACACATTACAACACTTGTATAAATAGTGTGGATTTGTGACTGTGACAACTTGTTCCCACTCAATCCATCAGCAGCTGGACAGCCTCGCTGCTGCACACAGCGGATCAAAATAACGACGGCCAACATTTCTTTTTAGCGTGTTAGCCGCGGAGCTAGCGGTAGCAAAGCAAGCTAGCTAGCAACAACAACAAGCTAACAACGGAACACTTAAAAACACGTTATGTGTAAATAAAAGCGCAAATTAAGTAACGCTGCAGGACGACCGCGCTCCTCTCCACACGGACACCAATTTAGACTGGAAGCCAATAAGAAGAGCCACCGAAATGTTATTAATATCATTCCGCCTCAATCACTCCTTCGCCGTACAAAGCAAAGCCCACCCGCAATACTATATCCGGGGACTATATACACTACATTCAAGTGTGATTATACAAGCTGCGGAGATGTTTGGCGAAATAATACCGGGTTATTTGGATAGCCCATAATCTGTATTTTTTATTCCTTGCATTTTGGTACTTGTTACCTGTTTCGTCGCTGCTTTTAACTCTCAGTTTGCGAGGCCGGCCCCGCGGCATAGTTCCAGTACTCAGGGCGGGTGTGCTGTGAACGATTTGCTTTTCAAAATGGCGACTCGGTCATCTGTAGACAGCAGCGCACCGTGAAGACACACAGCTGCACGGACAAGGGAGACATCTACTGTTGGCTTTATTGTATGTGCAGCTTCAGGTGGAAACCAAAAAACACATACTCTGTGGTTTTACTGCACTTTAAAGTATGAATAAATAATTATATTTAAAATTAAACAACTATAAAATCCAGTCCAGTCTCCCTCTACCTGCCTCCAGTGCAATAAACTCGATGTGCACTAACAAACTGTGTATATTTTCTTGTCCCAGAGTTACATTCAAATCTATATTTATTTTCTCATCCCAGAGTTACATTCACATTTATTTATTTTCTCATATTATACAGCATTGTCTTTGTATGTTTTTGAAAGTTTGTATTTTCATTTATGTTTTATTTCTACATTTGATATTGTGTCGTAAAAAATAACTGACTCAAAAAGTAAAGTGCACCAATTAAATTGTACTTGTATTGTCCTGTAACTGTACAAATGACAATAAAGATGTATTTTATTCTATGATTATATATTTATATGTGCACTGTTTATGATACTGCCACTGATCACAAGCACATAAGCCTTGAAAAGTAACTTTTCATTTCCCTTTTTCTGTTCCTCTCATTTACAAAAATATTACACTTATAAGACTGATTAAATCTTTATGTATTTTTATTTTAAAATACCAGTAAAGCAATGTGGTTTTTGATCATTTACACCTTATCTTGCTTTGAATTTGGCAATATTTGATGTTTTTAGTGCAACTTTGTATACATAACTATCAAATGTCGGGCTCAGACAAAATGATAAATAAAAATGCTAAAATATAATGAAAGCATAATAACATTAGATGTGTAAACAGCATCAGGCGGCAAGCTGTTCAATATGTAAAAAATAAATTTGAGATATTGAGTAATTACAGTAAACCGTATGTTCTTGTCATTTATATCCAAACACAAAATAACAATGGAGAGAAATCACATATGTCCTGACTATTGCAGAATTTAAAGTACTTCTTCCTAAGCATTACAGACACACTCCCACCAAGTATATGAAATATTGATTGCAAGTGACACAATAAGTATCTGTGGATAGATTAGTGTAATATTACTGATACAACAGGATATAAAAAACACCATAAAGTGCTGCATAATAGTGCCACCATAAACATAGTGCTGACACAGCTGATATCTCCTGGGAGTATGAGACATAAAAATATCATAAAGTGTGACATGTTAGTTTTGAACTCACAACTGAGCACCATAGACAAGCTCCTATTGATTTTTTCAAGAAGGCTCGTTGTAAAACGACTTTACTGTCCATTAACACCAGCAGAGGGAGGCAATGAGTTATGAATGGCTGTGGTCATTTATGGGCCAATAATCCCGGAGATGCCCACAAGCTGAATGTGCTGATGAAACAGGACTGTTGTACAGATCTCAACTAACCGGAAACCTCAGTGTGTAATTTTAGTCGGAGCTCCTTGGGATCCGAATGACCCGGTGTGTCCATGTGGTGAATATCCTGTCCTGTGCATGAACTTTACATTCCTTCCACACTCCTATGACATACAGGCAGTGCACACACCCATACAAATATGCACAGGATGGCTGCTAAAGACTAGATCTCTTTCTGTTTGTGTAGTCTTTGTGTGTTTACAATCTGTTGATGGTATTGATAGCAGCTCTTTTTACAATCATCCACAGTGACAGGAACTGAAGAGTTGTAACTGAAATAAAAGGAAGACAAAGCACTAGTGAGCACAGCTGTGTATTGAAAAAGGAAGAACACAAGAAGTATGCAACAGAAACAGAAAGTGTGTAAATCCTTGTGTGTGGGATTAGGTGCACTCGTATCGTAGCAATCTCAATAAAACACCAGCACACACTAACGCACCTTTAACATATTATCATGCCCATAAATAGACGCCCATCTGCTCTGTGGATGTATCTTTTGGAGGACATAAATCATACTGTATGTTTGGCTCAGCAACATTTTTTCCTTCAGACGGGCCTACAGGTGGAAAGCTGTGACTCTTGTTTTCTCTTTGTTTCCAAAAAAAAAAAAGGGGGAAGTCAGCCCCCTTGACTTTTAGTGAATAAGCAACCAACCAAGTGCATGTTCATTGTGTAAGAACATCTGTTCCTGCCAGGCCGCCGGTTACTTCGCGCGTCCCCCTCGTGGCCACACAGGCCACTGATCTCACCACTGAAAACAAAAGACTGGACATCACTCTGACCTTGTGGGATTGTCCACGCCCCTCTTTCCTCCCTCTCCTTTTTTTTTTTGTCGCTCTGCGGTCTCCTCTTTTCTCTCTCACCGCAGTCGAGAGGATAGTGATCAATCATTAAAATTGTCACGGGCTGTGGGAGTGGGATTGTCAGGAAGCCCACCTCTCTAGGAGACACGCTAAACTCATGTTGTGGAAAAACATGCTGAGCGAGGGAAAGAAAAGTGAGGGATCCGCCGCTGTGGAGTCCCATCACCCCGGCCTTGTCATTCATGCTAACAAGCCACACCGAACAACACTGACATCAATGATACTGGCTGCGCTTTTCCACAGCTTAGGCTAGACATGAGTCAGACTTGAAAATGCGGTGCTTGTTTGCAGCACTTTGCAGATGAGGTATCTTGTAAAAAACTCCCCTGCAATTAAAGATTCATTCCTTGATTTCGTAGCAGTCAGTTGCTTGGGTGCACTTTAATGACATCAGACTATTCACAGAAACATTAGTTGTGTGAACAGTGTCCTTGCTGATTCCCCTTTTTTTCACACCAGAACATTGTTGTCTGCAAAAAATTCACCAACACCACAACACAAAAGACTAAGTCAGACTGAGACAAAGGATAAATTCAGACCCAATATTCTCCATATGTAGCACGAGGCCTGGCTG
>OOFC01048976.1:8338-37963 GCA_900323345.1 Pseudochromis fuscus
TTTCTGACGCTTTGAACCCTGCAGCTTAAACAAGCTAGCAAGCTCTGTGCCGCCGATACATTTAGCCTCATCACATCAGACCCGGTCAGAGTGGACCACATGAAACTGTTCGAATAAATTCAATAGTGGCTTATAGACAGGAGCGCTCAATAGTCTGGAAAATAAGGTAACTGTTTTGAGAACTGCTTGTTAATCTCTTACCTCACTGCGATCCTGAGATCCATGCTTGTAGTCATTCCTACACTTTGTCATTTATACTTAGTCATAAAAACATTCTCATAAACTCAATCTGTACTTGGTTAGCTGAAATTATCCCATGTAAGCACTGGGCTTTGGTACTACCATCACAAGGCTGCTAGCATAGCTGTAGCCTCACATGTCATTATAGCTCAAACAGCCCTGTGGAATTAAAAAAACCTACCTGGCAGGTATTCAATAAATGTATAGACAAAAAGGTGTTTGTGCCCCTTTCATTTCATTTGGTGTTTTCAGAAAATGATTAAACAGTGAAAGCTCAGAGAATAAAACAAAGTCAAGGCTTTGATAATCTAGTTTTTCTGGTATTTGGGGATCCATCACCTACAAACAGAATGTGAAGTGTACATTGTAACATTTGTTGTCGTCATTTTTGTCCTCAAAGTCACATTGGCCAGTACAACTGCCTGAACTTTTGTGTTCCCTTGTTTTGTAAAGTATGAAATAGCAAGTATGAAATCCTTACACAAAGGTTTCACAATGTCAAGCAAAACCAATTAACCCAAAACTAGACCAGTAGAACGAGTACGCAAATGACACATTGAGGAAAGAGGATTAAAATGTTCATTGTGTACATAATTGCTCTGCTTGGCAAAATGTCAATGCTCTTCTCAATTCCAACAGACAAAATCTGGAATTGCTTTGCTGTACAATGAGGAGACCAACAATACCTATGATGTCTGCCTGAAATTGACCAAAGAGGTATTAACCATACAGAAGCTGGATGTGGTTTGCACAAGTGGAAGTGAATCCCAAGTAAATGTAAGTGCGCCTGAGGGCTTGAGGCTTGTATTGTAATTCCTGCTGCATAACTCCACAATACTGTTTCAATGTTCACAATATCCTTTTGCCAATAAGAAACTCCCACTTTCTAAAGCACAGAACTGTTGTACTGCGAAGACAAGCGGCTGGCGGTCTGGGCTTAAGCATCAAAGTAAGCATAAGTTTTGATTATGGAGAGACTACATTGAAAATGAAAAGGCTTTGGGTGGCGGACATGACTGTTTGCTGAAGAATGTAGTTTTGGCAGTAAATTTCACCACTACATTCACCCTCATCTTTGTCTCCTGCTTTCCAGGGAGGTGCAGAGCACAACGTACCGGTGGTTATTTCAAAGATTTTTAAAGATCAAGTAGGTAAGAAAGTGTTTTTTCTCACAGCTGTAATGTGGATTTCAATATTTTTTTTGTTTTTTGTTTCCAATGCAGTCTTAAATTACCCTAATCCAGCATTTATAGACTCCAGATATTTTGGTGGCACAAAAATTTACATCAATGTACAATTTTCCTTTCCCAAGAGTTAAAAATTGGATTGGACAAAAAACAAAAATCAAAGCGGCAAACACTACAATTCCCATAATGCAGCATATCATCTTTAATTAGCTTTTCATTTTTACATGTTTCAGATCCCACACTGTAGTTTGTAACACAGACCTTCACTTCTACAGTTGTAGTCCTCAACTTTTTCCAAGAAGTGATGCAATCTCATGTCACAGCTAAAGTAAGATCATGTTAAGCACATCTCAGCATAAGGAACTCAAACAGGGGAAAAGTTTGCTAACACCTGCAATAAATCACATTTAATCATATAGTCTTTTTTTTTTTAACTCATTACAAACTCATGCAGTGCTGCCAAAAATTAGTGAAAGATCATAATGCTAGACATGTAAAGCTGAATTTGAATTGTACATAAAATAATCCATCATACAAAATGGGACATTATGTGTAGCATCTGTGCCACTTAGTACTACTTCATATTGACTTAAGTCGAGCTTTGCATAAGGGGCAGTTAGCCTGGCTGTCAAAAATATGTCTATTAACAGATTTAGCACTTACTCACTAACCCGATGTCAAACTGAAATGTAAATACAGCAATTTGTCGTTGTATGGGAAGGGAATATCAAATAGGATCAATCTGTAATAATTCCAACTCCCTTAAAAGAATAAAACTGTCTTTTATTAATTCCTCTACACTACTCCTCTGCTTTCTTCATAACATAGGATTGATACTAGTCACCTCTCAAACAGAAAACAAACCCTTTTCCTCAAAATGTTGACGTATTCCTTTAAAATCTGCTTTGTGCAGGAAGGTAGTATCAAAGATAAAAATAAGCTGTGATAATCTTGCATATTTATTGTTAATTAGATGTCCAGTGGGGCCATTGTCTGTGATCAGCGAGCATTAAATCCTGTGAAGAAGTAAACAGTAACCAGAATGTAAGAGTAATATGATCATGCTGTTAGCGAGATGGAGGAGAAAATGCTTTAATCATGTTTGTCAGTTAAATTGTAAGAACTGATGACCTCTCAATATCCCGCTATGATGCAGTATCACAGCATCATGTGAGTAAACCATTTTCCTGTAATTTGTCTTTTTGCCCACATGCCTCTTAATACCTTTTTGGAAATGAGAGTATCATGTTTCATATCCCGAGGACACCGAGAGCCCTTTTCACAGAGCTTTACAAATCTTTTCACAACAGAGCTCTCATTGTTTCCTCCAGTGCTGCTGCAAATGAGTTTATATCCTGATTAGTTTCAAATTTCATGCTTTCCTGTGTTCTTCCTCCGAGCTGTAGGATGTTGCCTCAGATTAGTTGGACAGGGACACTGATTGCTATTTCCACCACATTACCATGTATGAAATGAGCAATTATTTTGTAATGTTTTCATTAACCTCTGACTCTTGACAATTGACGCCTGCAGCCGATCAGACGGGGAAGCTGTTCGTCGGGGACGCTGTGTTGCAGGTTGGTACATCAGTTCATGACTTATTTGGTGCGGGTCACTGTTGCATCTTAATTTTCACCCCCTTTCATTTTGACAGTGTAATTAATTTGAGAAAATGGAGGCCGAATATTTTTTATTATTCCTATTTAAAAATTTGAACTGCATGATTTTAATCATCTTTTAATGTCTCTATGCTCATTTGAAAGAAAACAATATTGTTAAATATTTTGCTAATAACGCATAATTTCAACAAACCAGGTCTGAGGTAGATTATAAAAAGGTCATTTAAATAATAGCAGATAATCCTCAGTAGTTGTCAAAAGTGTCAAGTATTTATTAATTATACTCATTATTAAGAGTTCATTAGAATTTATGTAGCAGGTTTATTGGATGTGTTGTTTATCTAGAATATCAACTAGATTGAATAGACAGCAAAGCAATATTAACATTCATACTGGAAGTTATTATGAATTATTATAGGAGTAGAATTGCTGCTGCTTCCACCTTGTGGCTCACCACTGTTTCATATTTATTTGCAGTGACTTATTTGAACTGTCACAGTGCAGAGTATTGCATCTATTTACATACTTGACATGGTAAGAGAAGCAGCAAATTCAGAGTGGCTTTGGAAACTCTGGAGTTACCAAACTTTGGCACAGTTTTAAAGGAGGACGGGGACATTGGCAGAATGAGTAGAGATTTGTGAAGACTCAGATTGAAAGCCCTGGGTCTCTGAACATCAAATAAGGAACCTTTAACCTTTCTAACACAAAATATTATCAATAAACATCTTTGACTGTGAATATTAACTAGCAGCTACTAACCAGGGACTCAACATGATGTTACTGTTTCTTTGTGGTTGTTTTGCATCTCATTGTCGTCATTTTTGGCGTCATTGTAATTTGTTGTCATTTTGCACCTTTTTTTGCATTGTTTGTCTTTGTAGCTGTTTTGTGTCTCACTTTGATCATTTTGTGTTGCTTGTTATTTTGTATTTTGATGTTATTTTTATATCAGTGTAGTAATTTACCATCTGTTTGAAGTTGTTTTTGTGTCTTTTTGATGTTTAAATACTTTGCTATTCTATGAGAAATGTCTTTGTAGTTTTGTGTCTCTTTGTAGTGGTTGTGTTTGTGGTTGTGTTTTATCTCTTTGTAGTCGTTTCTCATCTCATAGAATTAATTCTCATGTAGTCATTTTGTGCTTCGTTGTTTCTTGGTGGATGTTTTTTATGCATCTTTAGTTTTGTGTTTTATAGCTGTTTGCATCTCTTTGTCATCTTTCGCTTCTCTTTATGCTTATATAAATAAGTATAAATGACACATATGTTGTGTCATACATCAAACTAAATGTTTTGCATTTCTTTGTAGTCTTTCATAAACAAATGTCAATCACTTTATACAAAAATCTTGCATCCATTAGGCCTGTTTTTTAATGTTTCTCATCTATTTAAGACACCACCCGCCCACCTGTATATCACATGCTGAGTTTGACAGTGGTCGTATTCTGTCGAGCCGGTGACACACCTGACCCCACCCCTGTGAACCAGCATAGTGTGCTAAGTGCTAAATGATCACACTTTCTAAGCTGTATATATTCACTTGTTTGCTTTTCCACTCTCTCTGTTGGTTTCTTTAGGTCAATGGCATAAATGTAGAGCACTGTACTCATGAGGAAGTTGTGAGTATGTTTGTAATTAACTGATGTTAAAAAAAAAAGCCTAAAAACAGATCCATCCATCCATCATTCCTCTTCCATCCACCTTCAAGGTTTAACACCAAATCCCACCGGTTGACAACAAGGAGGTGCGCCTCAACTGTCTTAAGTTGTCATCTCTGTTGAAGCTGTTTGTCTTTTAGTTTACACTGTGACAAACTGAATAGACCACAAAGAAGTAGATCAGTATGAAAAGCAGCAAAGGAATTGCAGGTGCAAAAACTTGAAAGAGTTTTTCTACAGGGACACTAGTTTTTGTTTTTTTTTTGGTCAATTTCCCTCCCCAATTTAGCTTCTCCCTTTGTTAAATATCTCCTTTATTGTCTCCCACCATGTCCCCCAGCTCTCTCCCTCTCTCACATGCACACACTTCTGTCATTTCTGTCTCCTCGTGCAGTCCCAAACAGCTGTTCACTATATTCACCTCCACGAGTGACAAAACCCATAATGAGCAGCTTCTCTTCAGAACCAAATCCAGAGCTTTTAATGGCAGCCTGTCGCACTGTCAGCAACTGACAGATGCTCAGGCTAAAGTAACAAGGGCTAACACATGATGGGGAAGAGGATAGCGGGGGAATCTGAGAGCAGATGTGCGTTTAGGGCATGCAAAAGTGACCTCGCTCTTTACATTCAAGTGCCTCATTTGCTCTCTTCCTCCCTCGCGTCGAACGCATGGAAACTCGACAGATTTAACGCCTCATCCTTTTAAACCCGACCTTACACAAGAGCCTCTTTTAAACTGGGGCTCGACATCTTTGAGGACACATTTTATATCACTTAGACATCAGATAATCAGACATTCACAGCATAATTACTTTGTGGTGTCAGCTGTCACTTTGCCAGTTGCCTGTCATGAGAGAAATGCCAGCCTTCAAGTTCTGCCGTTTGATGATTCAAGTGAAGCCACTTCAGTCGGGCTTTAACTTCTGATTAAATATTCCTCACTCATCTCCCGTTACATTTTGTTTGCCCAGGCAGTACACAGCTTGACATGAATGTTGGCTTGTTTCATTTATATAAGATAAAATTTTATCTCACTGCATCAGTCACAATCTTTCTCTCTCACTATCGATATCAATCTGTCCTGCTCCTGCCAGGTTCACCTCTTGCGTACAGCGGGAGATGAGGTCACCATCACCGTTCGCTACCTGCGAGAAGTCCCATCATTTCTCAAACTGCCTCTAGGTAAATATCTACTGGTCCCGATGCAGCTAAAGATAAGCCTAATTTGTCTGAGCATTCTTAACAATAGAGCTGAAAACTGCATTTAGGACTGATTGTATTTATTTTTTGCTCAACTTACCACTTAAAAGCAGTTCAATAGATGAGCGTTTATTTCAAAGCAATAAATTGTCATGCTCAGTGGCCTGAAGCGAGCAGTAATGTCAGAAACACCGAGAGCTGCTCTTACCCTCAGCAGCTTGAAAAGATAAAAATGGAGACACTAAAATCATCCATGTGGAACTGATAAAAGTTGAGGAATGAAGGATGCAGGTGAGAGGATGATAGTTGGCAAGAAAATTAGAGCATGAATCAGTTTTAAAGGTAAAAAGCAAATTAGAAATTTGGCAATTTTGTGGATAACTGTTTTATATTAAATGGGACTGCTTTATTTTTTTTTATCTTAAGTGGAAGAGTGATAAAGTGATGGACGGCAGCGATACATAGCTGTGCGCCACAATCATATACAATACTAACTAGAAAGCACTCGGAGAGAACAGACCTCCCCCAGGGTATAATACAGCAGCACTGATGCTATAGACTGAACACTGTTGTCCTCTTGTGGCTGAATACCAACACTGTGTTGTTTATAATAATAATAATGGTTTGGATTTATACGGCGCTTTTCTCTGGAAGTCCAGACTCAAAGCACTCGCACAGAGACCATTATTCATTCACACCCATTCATACCGGTGGCGGTAAGCTAAGCTAGCCACAGCTGTCTGGGGCAGACTGACGAAGGCGTGGCTGCTAATTTGTGCCTACGGCCCCTCCAACCACCACCAACCCATTCATCCAACATTCATGCAGGGCAAGGTGGGTAAAGTGTCTTGCCCAAGGACACACCGACAATGACTGGGAGGAGCGGGAAACAAACCACCAACCCCTTGTTTGGTAGACAGCCGCTCTACCACTGAGCCACTGCCGTAATGTTTAAACATTAGCGAATCATAAGAGACAGGGATTTTCTGAGATTTGGGGATTTTTTCAGACAAGATTTCACTCTCAGATTATGCTCAAAGCTTGGCTTATTTAGGCAATACCCTATCTGTACAGATTAAAACTAAATATTGACATCTGTTCAGTAGTTTTTCCAAAATGTTGCAAACAACCAATCAATCAATCAAACAAATGCAAATGAAGACATAAGTCTTGAAAACACAGAAAATCCCTATTCCTTATGACAGGCTATATCAGCGATTCCCAACCTGTGGGCTGTGGCCTCCCGGTGGGCCGCGAAGGTATTGCAAGTGGGCCGCCAAATAATTTCCAAAATAATATGATGTAATTATAAAAAAATAAAAATACTACAATGATGTTTTAAATGTTAAAACTCAGTTGAGCTGATGGACAGGTCCCTAAACTGTTATACTGAAGGTGTTACGACATGTTACAGGTGTTCAGTATTTAATAAGAAAGTGCTCTGAGAACACATTATATGGCCTGGTATTTCATGGGGTCAGAGGTGGGACGTGAAAATTTCTGAGACTTAAAAGTGGGCCCTAAGTTGGAAAAGGTTGGGAACCACTAGGCCAGTGTTTACCAACCCTGGTCCTCGGGGAACACTATCCTGCAGGTTTTAGATGTGTCCCTCTTCCAACACACCTGATTCAAATGACCAGGATCATTATCAGGCTTCTGCAGACCTTGATGATGAGCCCAACCCTTCAAGTTGGGCTAGTTATCTAAATCCTAAGCTAAGATGGTTTTTTTTGTCTCCAGCTTTATATTTAATGGACAGATATGAGAATGGTATAAGTCTCAGGAGGAAACTATTCCTTTAAACTTATAGTTAACAGCACTAGCACATGATGGTCACAGTCTGCAGCACATGGAAACTTCTTGCATTGCATCTGGGGCCTCAGATGTTCAGTCTTGTGCTAGAAACAAACACCGACACTGCTGAGCCCACCAGTAATTGTTGTCTCATGCATTAGCTGTAAGCAAAAAGATGTAATACAAATCATTTCAGTCTCCACCAGCAAACATAAAAATCATTTTGTACAATTTACCTAATTATCAAGAGTACACAGATGTAGCAAAATAATTAATAGATGTGCATGAATATTTATAGCTTAGCTGATAAACCGCCACATTTTCTCAGATTCAAAGCAAATGCTGTGAGAAATCCAGGGTTCACATCTTGTGGGTAAGTTAACATTCACAGGACGGCGTCGGCGCTCAGGAGGTGCTCAGGTTTGGCTGTAGGCTGTTTGGCCTGGCGAATTGTGGTTTTGTTGCCTGTGAGCGAAAAAGGTTCAAGCCATATTCTCTCTAAGCCGTCCTTTGTTGTAGCATGGCACAAATGACAAGCAGGAGAGGGCCCGCAGCCGCTCGCCACACTTTACCGAGTGTGACGGAATCAGAAAGCAGGTCCTCCAACGCCAAGCTAATATCATATCAAAGAGCAGCATTCGTCTCTTTTGGATGCTGCCTGTGATCTACACTGCACGGCTTAAAGGCAGGGCAGCAGAATAAAGTCAGTGATAACCCTTCAAATTTAACACCGTGAACTGGGTCACGCTGGGAGACGGTTTATGGGAAACTCCTGACCCTATTTTCTTTTGTTTCTGAAGGGATGTAATAATCATAAGTATGATATGAAGTTTTATTGTTGAACAATGATTCCTCACAAGTCATTCTGTAGCAGACATGAATCATTGTTTTCTTTTTTTTTCCTCAGGTTCTCCCGGGCCAGATCACAGTCGGGTATCCTCTCCGCTCTTTGACAGTGGCTTACACTTAAATGGAAATGGAAACAACACAGTAAGAGATATTTCCGTTACTGCATGTTGAATGTTGATTGGATCATGTTTGATCCGTCTCCTAATGAGTACTTGGAGTCTTTTTAGTTGTTCCAGGCTGTTGAATGTGCAGTCCTTGTAAAATAGCCCCTTCAACAACAACAGTGCCTTTACAACACACAGTAGCTGAAACTACAGACATGACTTGCAGCCACACCATCCTGCAAATCCTCAAATGAATATACTTTATTTGGCTGCTAATGTTTAGTCTATACTGGTGCTGCATTAAGTCCATTAAGACTATTAGTGCCATTCAAATTGACAAATCCGCTTGCTTTCAGTCGTGAAACAGTATCCGTGTTTACTGCACTGTTAATACTGCTTCTTAGCATATAAGCACAATGTCTATACCGATATGCTCCAATACAACACTGATCTGTGAGTAAGTTTTTTTTTTGTGGATTCAGCTCTTCAGCTAAGGCTGCACGGACATCTAATTTGAAACAGAAGATGTTTGGTAATGTTTCACCTTTATGTGGCTCTGGATTCTGGATCACAAATGAAACAAATGCCCTTAATGGTGGCCTACTTCCCTCAAGTGTCCTATACTATAGTGGCAGTGAGTTGGCATCACCAGGACCCTGATACTAATTGGTTATGTTACTACTTGAGCTTTTCCCGTTATTACATGCCAAACTGTCTGCTGTGCAAAAGGTCAATTCCATATCAAATAATGAAAGTCCAGTACACTCACACACTGTGGCTGCTTTAGGCTCCTTGCTAACGTGCAGCCGAGCAGAGGGATGATGGGATTTATGTGAGTCCATGTACTCATAAAACTGATAAAGGTAAGAGCAGCATGTGAGCAGAGCCACATCTCCAGTGCTCCATTTGTGTCTACACAAGAGCCATTCAGGAACAGTATTCAGTCGTAGTTTGCCTGCAGCTACACTTTCCTAACACTCATACGATGCAAAAAAATGTTAAAATGCATAAGTTATTACAAATTTGGATCCTACATGGTTCATAGTGCATCGTAATACAGTGCAAACCAACCTTGTTTACAGTTGGAGGTGTTCTGTGAACAGTTTTACAGGTGTCTTAAAAGAGTGTAATTGTGAAAATGTTATAATCAGTTGGTATGGTTTGCTGCAGAACTACAGTTAAGAAAGTCCTTCAACTACCGTATTTTCTGGAATATTGAGCGCACCTGTCTATAAGCCGCTATTGAATTTATTCAAAGAGTTTCATGTGGTCCACTCTGACCGGGTCTGATGTGACGACGCTAAATGTATTGGCGGCGCGGCGCTTGCTAGCTTGTAAAAAGCCAACGAGCTTCGTGCCGCCGATACATTTAAGCCGCAGGGTTCAAAGCATCGGAAAAAAGTAGCGGCTTATAGTCCGGAAAATACGGTAATTTATGTAGAGCAGCTGCCTCTCATGACGACATAGGTCCTTGGTAATTCAAAATAATATGAAGTACAAAAAAACATGTTTGTGTTTAAAGTGTACTTTTTATTTTTTTGTCTCATGTGGTATCCTAACATGGAGTGAGGCAAGTTTATAACCTCTGCTGCAATGGGCCACAAGGGGGAGAGTGAGATTTGGCTTCTGGATGTGTTACAGGGGATCTTTTAACAAAATAGGCTAGTGTAAAAATAGTTGTTTTTGCTGTTGAGTAACTAAAAGATACTTTTTTGTAAGAACTACTGAGTTTTGTTATGTGAAGGAGAAAAAAAAGTGAACTTACGAATAAAATGAACAAATAACAGAGCTTGCTTTAGAATTCAAACAGGATAAATCCAAAATGTCAATTAAAGAGAAATAAAAAACAAAATAAAAAAAACAATGCACACAGATGTGGAACTCAAACAGTAGAACAGGCAGAGGAACAGACAGAAACACATGGTGTATAAATACCATGGGGGAACAGATGAGCTGACAAAACACACACTGATTAAATACACACGGGATAATGAAACAAAGGTGTAGCTAATTGGGGCGGGGCAGATAATAAAACGACCACAAGACACACAAGGGGAGTGATTAACAAAATAAAACAGGAAGGGGAGACACAGACAGTGAACGCAAATGAGACATGGGGAGAAAAACAAGGAGAATCGTGAAAAACAGCAGTGACAGTGACAACTTTGTTTCAACATCAGCAACAAAAACAAATAGAAACCAGCAGTTTGCAGTGAAGCTCACTATATTAGTGGATCATTTTCAGCTAGTATTGAAAACAGCAAGGGCAAAAATCAACTGTGTTCATTAACTATAGAGACTCTCTGTATTCATCATCCTAGCTAGCTCAGCAGGGCTGACCGCTAGCCAGGCAGCAGCAGCAGCAGCAGCAGCAGCAGCAGCAACAGCCCTATCAGCTGCCGCCTGAGCCTCTGCCTCTCTTTGTGGACTCTGGCTCATACAAATCCGCTTTGACTTTGACATGTTATTAAATGTGAAGTAATCCATAACGTCCTCTGCGCATATATGCTAGGACGGTGTTCTGCTGTCCGAAATACGAGTCCCAACCCCGATAGCTGACTGCACTGGAAGCCGGGCCTGCGGCAGAGCGAGAGGATTTGAACTTGTGTCAACCAGATTTCCTCACTTGCTCTTCCACCCTTCATTGAACTTCACTGAAACAGAAATCAGTGTAGATTGTATAAACCCCATTTGTCCTATTGATAATACCTGAGTGTTTCTTGTTTTGTCATTTGGAGGGATAATTCAATATTAGCATTTCATAAATTACCATAAAAATATGTCTTTACTTTAATGTCCAGTTTAGGTTTTTAGACATTATCCAATCACATCATGATTACAAACCTTTCATAGTGCTGCACCAAACCCATTAAACCCAGACCAAAATGTCTCATGTCTACAGCCGTCCAATCAACTACTAGCTACACAGCTGCCTGTTTGATCTCCTGTGTAAAAACCATGCAGCAGTTCAGTCAAGGGCTGGGGTTTGATAAGAGTGGAAAGGGTCAAAAGGAAGAACAGTCAAAATCATTCATTTAGTTCTATGTCATCCTGCAAAGCTGTGTTATTGGCTCCTTGAGCTGGCTTGATCTTGGAGTGGCGATGGCTGTGATTACAGGGTGTACTGCTGGGATGATGGGTGGGGGTCGTTTCACTGTAGAAGCAGCTGATTTCGCAGAGGGATGTTTCAATCTGTAGCAGAGCAATCTGATGCAGTCAGCTCATCACCCATATCAACAGCACTAGCTCCCAAAACCATAATAAATGCCCTGTATTGCTGCACTCATACAAGAATGGTTCAAGTAAACATTTCACAACCAAATAAATATCAAGTATTTAGATACAACTGTGTTGCTCAAATTGGGAAATTGACTGTTGTGATGCTGTAGAGCTCTTCTGGCTAAAGATAATGCAAATGTTTCTTTTTTTTTCCCCTCACAAAAAGCAAATATTTCAGTTTTTTGGTGGTAATTGCATATTAATATGGTAATCTATAATGAAAAGAGTAGCCTTAAAGACTGCATGTCAGGCAAGTAATTTCACATGAATTATTCAGCGAAAGCATGAAGGACAGCAGGTGGCCACTTTTAACCTTTCACAGAAAATCCAGATTTTAAATGTTTCCATTTAAATCCCTAGCAGGAGCTGAAGCAGGGGAAACATCCCTGTGTGCTGGGATCTTTGCAGGCTCTGCAGTTCTTTCGATTCCCACTATGTGCACAAGGTTCATCTGAGGTAAACAATAGGCCCTGAACCATGCTTACCTATGCAAAAACAAACATTGCATGACTCTGAGTGACATAATGGGTCAGCTGGTTCCAGCGGGGATCTTTACATTTAAATCCCCGGTTGAAAACTAGGTGCCTGACAAACACAATTAGCTGGGTTGCTTCCTCCCTCCGAAAAACACAAAATAGCAAAAACTGGCCTCCGGAGAGTTTTTTTCATCATGTCAAGGGAGATTGTTCTTGCCTGGCAAATAAGAACTATTATGTGAGTGGTTGTTTTTGTTGTTAGAGTAATTGCTTGTTGAGCTCAGTTTTTTATCTTTCTTTTTTTTTTTTTTTTTAATGCAGTATAAGGCATCAATTCACTTTTATGTTCAGAGTATAATGATAGAATGCCCCAAGACAGAGATTTGAAGGAAAGTAGGGCAAAACATGACTTTCCTTTTTTCACCCAAAAGGAAAAAAATGAAATTGCATGCTATCAAGTGACTCTACATTGTATGAAGTAGTCTGTAATGGAAAGTTTCATCAAGCCTGAGGTTGGCCAATGGTTAAAAACTGACCTCAGATGGCAGGAGAAGTTGATATTAATTTATCCATGTGAGAAAGTTTGAATTTTGTGAGCACATTTAAAGCTATACTAATCAGTATTTTCACATTTAAATAAAGGAGCAAAAAATTATGTGTAGTTAGTGATTCACCAAACCCAACAGTTCACCTTAACTCTACAGAACATTTCACCCTCTCTGTTTGTTTTGATGTAGCAACATGTGACCTTAATGGTTTTACTCAGAGACTGAAAAGAACTGTTGAAACTAGAAGAAATGTCACCAGTTGGTCTGCAGACTTGCATTTTGTAGCCAGGAGTTTGGCATTTGAACATCGTCATGTTGGTTTTCTGGAGCCAGAAGTGACCATAATCAGATATGAAGGGAAAAGGACTGAGGCAGGTGTGACCTTTGAATCTGAGGACACTATCCAATGTGTACAAAACTCACCAGTGAATGAACCTCCATCTGTGAATCACAGGTAACTGGACCTGTTACTCAAACTAACCTCACCCCTAAATATTTCTCTTTCTGAAGCCTAATATCTTTTTACGTAAAAAGGTATTTGCATTTTGGGAATCTGCACTGGCCTAATTTTTGACATCTGGTAGCTACGTCCATACTGTCTACGCTCTCAACTCCTTCTTGTGTTATGTTTGACCACACCAGAAAGCTGAGCAGATAAACATACAACTAAGGTAGCTAGCAACTTATTGGTCAACAGAGTAGAGCATGTCGCTGCTGATGAGCCAGATTACTCTGTTTGAAAACTGAGCTAAAAGAGAAGTAAAAACTGGACCTACCGTAAATTCTCAAATAGCGGTCCAGGTTCTTTTTATTTTTCTAAATCGCAGCAGGTGTGCACTCTTCCTTTTAAATATTTCAAAATAAAACCCCATTAATAGCATTTGAAACCCTTCATTCCAGGATTTTATTGTGAAATAGGCCCACTATGTTTAATTTATTCACAACCTTTTTTTCCCCAGCCTACAGTTGGGGTCCACCCTTTATTTGTCCATATGAGCCATAGCTGTGGCCATTATTATTAGAGACCAGACTTTGAATACTTGAATACTGGTTTATTTGAAGAAATAAACTGCTGGACAGTGGGAGACAGCAGTAGCTCAGTGGTACAGTGGTCGTCTACCATCCAAATGGTTAGTGGCTTGATTTCCGCTCTTCCCAGTCTCTGTGATGGTGCCCACCTTGCCTTGTATGAGTGATGAATGACTGGTTTGGTGATGGTCAGGGGGGCCTAAAGTGCAAATTGGCAGCTACGTCTCTCCCAGTCTGCCTCAGGGCAGTTGTGGCTAAACCAGCTTACTGCCACTGGTATGAGGTTTGCATGAATTATGGTCGCTCTAAATGGGTGTCCAGAAAAGCGCCATATAAATCCAACCATTATCATTTTTATGGTAAATAAAATAATTTGTCATTTGAACTTAAAAACATTACCAGTTATCCTCAGTTCTAATTTCTGATTTATATTTTGTGATGTTAGAAGTCAGTCACAACAGAGACGGCAAAGAAAATCTATTATTTACAGAGTTTTTGTTGAAGTTTCACTGCCTTTTCAAGAAAGCTTTTATGAGAATTCCTTGTTGCATCTGTACTACATAGAAGGAATGACATTTAGTGTCATGGCAGGCCTGGATGACAAGTGTATAATTTAAAAGAATCACCAAATTGTTCATGTGTTGACTTGCTTTCTAACAAAAAAGAAGAGGCCTTGAGGAATTTAGAAACGAAAGCTGAAAGGTTTTTTGAAAATATTGTACTAGAGCTGAATGTCAGACCTACTGTATGCCAAGTCTATTCATTTTACATTTCCAAGTCATGTTGCAGACCAAGTGCCAGGCCCAAGGCTGTTTTTTTTTGTTTTTTTTAAACAATAAATGAATTTTTGAAATAACCTTGGTATTTGATGACAACCATCAAATGATGGAGCAATGCACCCTGCGACATTAAAAGTTATTAAAAAGGTACAAGCAATGCCACTTGCATTCTCGAGTCCAATTTGCTATTTCAAAAGGCGCAATCTTCACATTTTAGCACATTAGCAGGAACTGCTTTTGATGTGAGTTCCTCAGAGCTGAGAAAGGACTTCTTTCTCGACTCACCATCTTTCATTAACACTCAACAATCACACTGGGAGAAATAGTAGAGAGAGAGTAAGAGACTGCAATTTCTCCACTGACAGCAGACCCAATAAACTGGAATACAGCGCAGCCACCAGGGGCACAGTGGGGTGAGGCGTGTGATGCTCCTATTTTCTTGACGGAAGAGACATTGCTTTTTTTTTTTTTTTTTTTTTTCTTTTCGAGGTTCATATCGCCCTCACCTGTACATTAAATAGCTGTATGTGTGTGAGGGTTCACGGAGTTCGAAATAGAAAGTCATTTTGGAAATGCAGGAGAAGAAGTCAGAATAGTGGAGGCAACTTCATGGAAATTTGTTACATCAAGAAAGTAATTTACCATACATCATCACAGACGGCAACAAGACCTTTTCTTTGAGGTAACACCAAACCTACAATATGTTGCTCAATAACACACATTAATCTGTCAGACTTATGTGCTGGTTCTGAACACTGTTAAATCTCCCACGCAGGTGTTTTCACCTACATTGTTTTGGATTAGTTAAGTTTTGAGATCAGAGGAGCGATCTCTAATGGGTGAATGTATTAAAAAATATGTACCGTATTTTCCAGACTATTGAGCGCACCTGTCTATAAGCCGCTATTGAATTTATTCGAACAGTTTCATGTGGTCCACTCTGATCGGGTCTAATGTGATGATGCTAAATGTATCGGCGGCACGGAGCTTGCTAGCTTGTAAAAAGCCAACGAGCTTCGTGCTGCCGATACATGACAAACACCGGTGTTTAAGTTCAAAGCGTCGGAAAAAAGTAGTGGCTTATAGTCCGAAAAATACGGTAACTTTATTACATTTTAATGGATTGCATAGAAAATCTACACACGTCGCATGATAATGTTTACAATGTGAGGCAGTTCAGTGGCAGTCAACTCTGCATTATCCCCTGGCAGAGGTTTGTGCTCTCTATTAGTTCTCTAGTGCCCCCCCCCCAACCCCATAAAGTACACAGAATAAATCACAATGACTTCTTGATGTATAGTCACCATTTTCTCTTTTCTAGTGAAATATCTGCTGAAACCAAATTTTCTCCTGACATTTATTGTTGCAATACATGGACTCAATCCACTGGATTGATTGCCATAAAATTCCTTATGGTGCATTTCCAATGCATGGTACCTACTTGACTCGACTCGGTTTGTGGCACATTTCCACTGGCAAAAAGTATCGTATTTTCTGCTTTTAAAATAGGCCATTCATTGAAGGTGCGCCTTATAATCCGATGCGCCTTATAGTGCGGAAAATACGGTACCTGGAACTTGGTGCCTGGTACGACTTTTTTAGTACCTCCTCTCCTGCGGTTCCAAAAAAGGACCCGGTCAGGTACTAGCAGGTACTAAAATCTTATTGGTCAGGATCAACACTGCGTCATCACTGCACGGCACGCAAACATTTGTACCCATAAGCTGATGCAGTCTGCATGGTTACAGTCAGAATAACAAGTTTCTACAATGTGGGGACAACACTACAATAACAGTGCTTTAGTGCAACCTTAAAATTATATTTAAAAACATCAATTGAAAAAAAAAAAAAACTATAGCTCTGACCACCCCGTTGGTGAACAGCTGACAGAGGTTGTAGCAAGAACTCATATCTCCAAAGACGTTGGAGCAAGTTTTGAACCAGGCTCTAACTTAATAGATTAAAAACATATTTGAAGTTAAACCAACTAATTTCTAACTGCTTTGTGTGACACCACAGCAGTTATTCTGAAGATTACTTCATCAACTTTCTCCTCATTCGTCTCTGTAGTGGAAATGCAACGAAGGTGAGTCGAGTTGATTTGGCACCATATAGTGTAAAAGCACTGCATCATGTCCCCCTCATTTGTGCACTGCAAACATGCACACAATAGTTTATATAATGCAGTATGCATTACTTAAAATATTGTGCTCAATTTAAGAAATTTCCCCTTGTGCAGAGGAATTAGAAAATACAAAGCTTTGTCTTCAGTAGGCTTTCAAACAATTATTCTTGGTTCACGTCATCTCTGAAACATCGATTTCGGTGAATGAGTGGCTGCCTGGTGTTAGTAACAACACTGTGGCTTTAGCTGCTGTTTTGCAGCTCGGCAGTAGAGGCTGGTGCTTTGTCAGTGTAATCCACTCTGACGGCCTGATAGTTTTCCATTTCCTGCCACCTCACCTGGTCTCTGCAGAGCTCCACTTGAGAGTTAACTAAAACATTTTATTCTGGGTTGACATAATTGGAGCAAAGGATGATAATTTCTTTAGAAATGTAGTTATTACCAGTGAGGCGCTGACAGGGGTCTGCATGCGACACGTTGTAGTTCAGCAATGATGTGCGACTCACTTTGCAAAGGTAGGCAGTTTTTCTCTGCAGTTCACTCTTGACTACTGTCCACCCAGAGGCTATTTCAATGCTCTGCTGGTATGTTCAGCCATTTCAGTCTCAGGGGAAGGCAGGTGATTTGGTTCTTGTGTTGTGAATGCACAGCTTCCTGTAGTGAGTGTGTAGTGATAAAGGAGCTACATCAGATTGTTTGGAGGAGTTTGGGGATTTTGTGCTGACAGATAATCTTTAGCTCCAGGAATGATTCGCTGTTTGATGTTCACTCGACTTCACTCATTTGATCCCTAAGCTTGTAACTCATTAGATAATGTGTAATGCATCTGTTCTTCATTAAGTGTGGTGTGATTTGCATTTAAATGTGGTGCACTTCAATCTATCAAAGCTTTTGTCACCACATTTTGCTTCAGGACCAAAGGAGTGAATGCTTTTTGATGCAAGGCATCAGTCTCAGAGGGGTGTTCATTAAACCTTGAAATTTCTGAACAAATTTTAGAGGCATTTCAAACGTGTCACAATCTGATGTTGTGACACAATCTGTGATGCCACAATTTGTGTTTTAAGGCTAGAGAAGTAATAGATAATGAGCTAAAATATGGCACTAGTTTATGGCCTATTACCTATATGAGAATATTGTATATAATGAATAATAAGGCTCGGGCCTTTCTGTGTGGAGTTTGCATGTCCTCCGTGTGCATGTGTGGGTTTTCTCCAGGTACTCCAGTTTCCTCCTGCAGTCCAAAGACAGGCTTGTTAAGTGAACTGATCAAACTAAATTGACCATAGGTGTGAGTTGGAGTGTGAATGGTTGTTTATCTCCATGTTAGCCCTGCGATAGGCTGGCAACCTGTCCAGGGTGTACCCCGCCTCCTGCCCGATGACAGCTGGGATAGGCTCCAGCAGACCCCTGCGACCCAAGTGTGGAGAAAGCAGGTTTAGAAGATGACTGACTGATGACTGACTAGTTTATTGCCTGCATACAGTAGGAGAGTTTTGATTTTTTTTGCCAAGCATGAAAGTAATTATTGCAAAAAATTGTTGTTTCTAAAACTGTTATAAGTTCGAGACCTCATTCAAGGCAACCTCATAAAAACTGGAGAGGGCTTCGTGGTACAAGTATTGTCACTGAATCTTCCAGTTTTGGTATGATTATTATATCCCCAATTCTACCAAAGTTGGGAAGCTGTGTTAAAGGTTAAACAAACAAACAGGTTTTGTTGTTTTGTACTCTGTTCAATTGAATGTAGAAGTTAAATGATTTACAAACTATCAAAATCTGTTTTTAATTGCCATTTCACACGGTGTTCCAATATTTCTGAAATTCAGATTGTACTTGTTGTCTTTGAACTAAACACGGGGTACCACAGCCGCAGCTGTTGCCACTTTGGACATTTTTGTACTGCATTCAATACATAACATAAGTGATCACTGCTGTGCCAACAACACAAGGGATGTCTCTTCCAGTGACCTGTCCCATCCATTTTACATGTTACATTGTTCTGTGTATTTAAGGCACACATCTAGTGTGTTGCTATAACTTCTTCTTTTCCTTTATGTGACATAGCCCAGATTACTGCTGCGCGATAAATCAACATGCGATTACGACTGGCTGCAGTTTGGGCATGTAGGTCATCACAACCTCTCCTCGGATTGTTTGCAGTCTGGTCAGTTAGCTGGTCTGACAGTGTGTGCATGTGCATATGGACAGTATGTTACTAGTTACATGATTTTTGCTCAAGCGCAAAGCGATCAACATGAGCAGAAGCGTGACAAGCAGGCCGATGATGAACTGGTGGAAAAAACATGCAATGTCTGCTATACAGGAATATTGTGGATTCCAGTAGAGTGATGTTGAATAAAACGGGTGCAAGGAAAAACTTTCAAAGCTACTGTTGCACCTGAGACAGCACAGAGCAAAGTATGATGAATGCATGCAAGTGAAGGCTCAGGAAAATAAAGACAAAGTACATCACATTTAAACTACTTTAAACTATCATGCCATGTGTAGGCCATAGATCTAATGAAAGGGTGGAAGTGGCACAAAATAAATTGTCCTTTGTTGACTAAACTATCAGAAGTATCTGTGCCTGTGGGAGTACAACTACATAACTTGATGTTCACAGAAACGCCTGCAGAAAGGCCTTTTAGTTTTAAGAGGTGCCACTGCCTTTGTACTGTGGAGGAATAGCTTTAACTTTACAGACTTGCACTACCTCCATACCTTAAGTTTTTACACAATTGCTACATTAATATTGTCTTTGCAGTTTGGATAAATGCATTTATTTTGAAGGTAAAAAAGTTGTTATTTTAAAAACAGTACTGTACAAGCTTTTTTGTATTTATAAAAATACAAAATGCATCGACTTACTATATTTATGTTTTAAATTGAAAATACATTTCAAAGACATCAGCAATCTAGGCATTTTCTTTTATAACAAAGCAAGTAGACTCATAATACCCTTTACCAAAACATAGTATTCTCCCCTATAATTGCAATTTCTCCAAATCATTCAACCCTCACCCAGATGCACCCAGCTTTATCCATTTCACACTGAACTGTGTCTCTGTCTAACACAATTTATTATTAAATGAAAGTAATTTTAATGTCTCTCTTTTATAGCTACAAAGACATTTTACACTTCCACACCTCCATTTTTATTCATTTAACTCAAATGTAAAAAGAAATTAAATAAGTTAAATAATCCACCTGCTTTCAAAATACAAATAGATAAAAGTAAATAAATATCTGCTTCCCTTTGGTGTCTTAATCTCATATTATATTTACTAAGAAGAAAATGAATATGATTTTAATTACTCTCCGTTATAACAATAATTTCCACTTGTGTTGATCTTCGTTGCTGCCTGTCGCAGGTGGTGATTGGTGGCAGGTGGTCTGCACCCTCGACAGATTGTCAGTCCATCGCAGGGACTGCCATGCACTCTCACGCTCACGACTACAGCCAATTCAGAATTATCAGTTGATCTAACAAACATGTCTTTGGACTGTAGCAGGAAGCTGGAGTACCCAGAGGAAACCCACGCAGGCACAATGAGATCATACAAAGTCCACACAGACAGGCCAGGTGCATGATTGTTTGTCTCTGTGTGTTGGGCCTGTGATGGACTTGGATCTGTCCAGTATGGAGCCTGTCCCCTGCTCATTTGTAGCTGGATTAGGCTCCAGCCCCCTGCGATCAGATGGATAAGGGGGTGATGGATGGATGGATGGATGGTGCAAAACCTTAAAACTGTTGTCAGAAACACTTTCCTACAAAGTAGTTTGAATGTGAGACGAGGCATATGGAGACCGGGCTGTTGCACTTTATTACCCATTAGTTTCCTGTACCCATTCTAATATAGAAAAAGACATTTTGACCATTATAATGATATAGTGCATTGTGAAGTAGTCTGAAGCCTCACTCGTAATGCCACCATCAGCATATACCAATAACCCACAGATTTAAAAAAACAAAATCTGCTTCCATGCACATTAACACCTTATTATTGGTATAAGTCGGGCGTCTTTAAGCTGCAGTTATAGCTGTTTCCTAATGCTCATTATTACCTGTGAAACGTCGAACTGCAAGTCTATATTTGCTGCAGTAGAAGCTCAGAGACAAACTGCCAACATGTAGTTTCCCTCATTTCTGTAACACTGTAACCACTAATTATTTAGAACTAATTTCGTTCTGTCATAATAAATGTCTCCTTTATTTGTTAGTTTTTAATCCGACTTGAGTGTCGTTCCTCTTGACCTGTGTTTTTATCATAACATATGCTGTTGAAAAGATTGCATTTGTATTCAAACAGCTGTGGTTAATATTTTTTCTGGGAACTGTTGAAAAACTGTCTGTGTCTCTGGTGACACTTCATAGGAAGCCCAACAACAACAACAATTAAGGAAACTAAATCGTTCCAGCTTCCTCTTTGACACCAACAAACAGATCTTGCAATGTGGCTTGTTCGCTGATTTGTCTGCCATGCCAACTCAGTGCCTACATGGATTAGGGCTTTAGATACTTATTTTTTCTTATCTAACAATCTCTCAGATATGTTTTTGATGAATGGCTTTGTCTGCAAATTTTAAAAGAAAATAAACAAATTAATTTGAGCAAGTAAAAAAAACAAAAAAAAAACATCACAGCTCCCAGAGCTCAAGGTTATAACAGCCCAACAGTATCCATGTGTTTTACTTCTAGACAGGAACAGAAAACCACCAAATTTTCACATTAAGATGTTTTCATGACTTACTTGTTTAGTTCGGACTCAAACAACAGCACCAAGACTCTGTGGAGGGGTCAAAGGTGCACGTTTTCAACCTGACCCAGGTCCAAGGTATAGTCTACAAATCTGACCTAGTGTCTCCTATAGCCTAAGGATCTTTGTATTTGGGGATGAAGATGAACAAATGAAAGGATTACTGAATTGAGGTCTGAGCCGATAGGACCTTTTCCAGGACCCGCATCTTGTGTTTACTTTCTCATTTTATTGCAGACACCTACAAAGGAACATTAAGTTTTGAGATGTGTTAGGCTCATATTACTGTTTCCTCTAATAAAAACTGGCATTCAGTTAAAAGTCAGGTCTGCAATAATGGTCAGGACCATGGCCGATATAAACAAATAATGACCAGACCCACACAGGCTGGGACACCATGAACAGGCAACAGGGATACTCCAGATCACAACTTACAAGACTTCAAAAATCTGCACCTCCAAACATCTTGTAGGATCTCTGCCTTCAGGGGTTAGAGCTGTTTTGGTGGCCGTGGAGAACTGACAGCAGCTGGTTGTCATAACGTTTTGGCCCATCAGTGCTGAACCAGGTCTGATCTATAGCAGCTTCCCCTTGCATCTCACAGAGCTTAAAGGATCTGCAGCTGATGACTAGTTTGATACCAGAGGACACCTTCAGAAGTAATTTTGGTTTTTCAACTTTGCCAACTCCTCCACTGATTCAGATCAGACCAAACCAGATGTCAGTTTTAAAAAAGCCTTTTGAAGCTTCAATCACAAAGTGAGAAAAAAATTTATTGATCCCACAAAGAAATGTCACAGTATATATTATGAACATAAAGTTGGTTGAAAAATGGTCAAATAAACAGTTGTAAATATTGTAAATATCAACATACATAGAACAACTGTTGGGGCAAAAATGGATAAAAAAATATTGCAAAGACTTAAACAAGCACTCAGCACAATCCTCCACAAAGTCATAATCTATGTCAGACCTACACTAGACTGTCTCAGATTGTAGACATCATCAATCTACATGTGCATGCAGATTTTCAACCAAATCCATTAAGATCTTTTTCTTCCTCAGACTCATAGTTGGAGAGATAGACTTGCCTTATATTAGGTGCAATACAATGTAAAATTTACTCACTTATAGCAGCAAAGCCAAAGTTAGTAGAGTGTTTTAAAATGAATATGATTAGAGTTAAAATGTTTCTTAATGTCTTCAGACTAAAGATCAGTCAATTCATTGCTTTGGCTTTAAAAGGAGTGTAATAAATACTAACTCCAGACTTTTGTTCTATCATTGATGTAAAGAAACTGCTATTTCTGCACCATTAACACTTGGGAATATAGAGATTTTTAGGTCCTGCTGAGCAGCCTTTGAGTTTCAGTGTTACCTAGTACCTAAATACACTTTGCATTATACAGTCGATTTATAGACAGTCTATTGATTCTGGACCCATTTTTACAGTGGCTGTTGCAACAGAAGTTGTTTTACCTCTTTCACAGAAAATCCAGTAATGCTGTACTTTAGACTGCACACAAGCCAGTCCAAATCTATGAGGTGAGGGATCCAGTCCCCAAGGTGTGTGTGCGAGTGTGAACAAGTTCTGGGCTGCCATGATGCAATGGTGCAGTCTAACTCACTATGTGTAGCTTCCACATGCTGAACCAACACGATGTCAGAGCATTTCAACCTTTCAGAAAAATCATCTCAATTTTCTGATTGGTTGAAATGCTCTGACATCATATGATATGGCCCATTTCAAACAGTTGCCTTCCTGAAATCAAACATAACGGGGAGAAATCGGACTTTAGTTCCTAACGCAGAGATGGATATTTTAAATGTATGAGCTTTATATTTTCAAACATTATAATAAATCATTAGTTTATGTCACAATCTATCTTCCAAACTGTATTTTGACCATGGGCTTTGTATTTCTTTAAGTTGCTCTCACCTCAGGTAAATTACACACATAAGGGAAAAAAAAACAGTACTGCTGTTTTGTCAAGAATTTTCAAAACCAGTTAATTTAGTGAACTCAGGTAAGACAAATCTGCAGACAAGGAGAGCTTCTGGTAAATACAGCACGAGTTGGACCATCTGTGTATGAAGTTACATTATGTGGTTTACATACTGTAGAGCTGATTAACCCGAGTTAAGAAGGCAAATCTTTGTACATGTAAATGGTGCCAATGTTGCATCCAGGCCACATCCTCAATGATCAAAAGAACTTGGCAGAGGGAAGCTCACTGCATTGTTCATGTATTCCACGCAGGCTCCATCGCCCCCTTCGCCCTCAGCTAATGAACCAAAGTATGAGAAACGCTGGCTGGATGCCGTCTGCCTGCCCTTGTTGATGGCCAGAGTCTCCAGATACAAAGCTGGCACAGATAAATTAAGGTAAGGGTAATCCAGCATGATATAATTCACCTCCAAGGTGCACAGTTCACTGAACACAGTTGTTGGCTTAGCAAGCACTTTTCATTTAGGCGGGAGGATGTTAATGCCAATATCTATGCACAGGCATAAACGGCTTAAAAGGTCACGGCAGCTGTGAGGCTGTGGCTCAGAAGGTGTGACTGTGAGAACACTGGTCGAACTTGTAAATGCTTCTGATTGTAATGCCTGTCCTCTTTTTGTATTGATTTTCTTGTGTACTGTAATTTTACAACAGTTTCTCTTCAGCAGCTTTTTCAATCACTGTTTTCTGTTTGAAACTGTGACAAAGTAAACCTTAGAGGTAAATTGTTTGCCATTGGCAGTCACGACGTACAGATTCCACATAGCATGCTAATAAACAGCCACAGTCACATTTATTTTTCTCAGACTCTATCACTTTGATAATTTTTTTTATGTTTACTTGTTTTCTGTCATTTCATCCCAATAATCTGGCTTTGTTTATCTTATAGACGTGTGGGTGTAATGGATGATAACAGCTCGGTGTCATTGTGTGTAGCATGATAATGTAGTGACAAAATGATAGAGTGTGCTAATATTTTATTCTCAGGTAAGATTTCTGGCTGTGTATCATACCAATGAAAGTCTGTTAATAACTTAGTACAAAGTAGGTAAGGATGGCAAACCTGTACTGATGCTATAGACGGAGCACTGTTGCCATAGAATTCTTCTTCTGCTGCTGCTGCTGCTGCTGCTTCTTCTTCTGCTTCTTCTGCTGCTTCTTCTTCTTCCTCCTCTTCTTCTGCTTCTTCTTCTTCTTCTGCTTCTGCTTCTTCTTCTTCTTCTGCTTCTGCTTCTGCTTATTTTGCTTCTGTTTCTGCTTCTTCTTCTTCTTCTGCTTCTTCTTCCTCTTCTTCTGCATCTGCTTTTGATTCTGCTTCTGCCCTCTTTCAAAATAAAAGAACGAATAAATACATGTCACAAAAATTTCACAAACTTCCGTCAAGGCGTCACAAAACCTGTCACAAAACTCAAACATTTTAAAAAATCACTGAGCAGTATGCATCGGTGGAGCTTTGTGTTGTTTAAGCGTTTTCAAGTTATAAACTTTTCTTTTCACACACACTGTGTATTCACTGTTCTATATTTCAACCATGGTTCTGTTATGTTTATGTAGGAAGTTGTTAAACATTCGACAGTGAAATAAACTGAGAACAGCTGCTGCAAAATAGACCTAAAATATACAAATACTAAAAGTTAGTTTGGTACCATGAGGGTGTTTGTGGAGAAGCTGTTAGCATCTTTTTAGGAGCTTAATGAAACATGTAATTTCTTTCTCTTCTAATTGCTTTTTATTCAAATGGGAAATAATTCACTTTTGTTAGGCTTCCTTATCATTTCTTACCCTCATGTTACAGTCTGAGCACAGGCCTCTATAGGATGTGTTAAGCTTTGGAGTTAAAAAAAATGCAGGTACTTAATGATAAATAAATGATGGGACTCTGCTCTGCACAGTTAATTAAAAATGTTCATTGGACACTGCATTCGGTGTTATCCAATTTCAAGCTGTCAGTGATAATAGTTGTTTACAAATGCCGCATTTTGTTATTGAATTTCATCCCAGATTAAAGGTGGTGGTCAGGCTACCATTCAGCAATATTTGTTAATTCTGAAATATTCTGCCTGGGTCTGTTTATCTGTCTTAAAGTTATGAAATCATACGTACAGATCCATAATGACCTTAAAGATGAAGGAAAATAAAACATAGCAAAGTATCACTGCATCAGTCCAGAGTGAAACGTCTACAGCACAGTTTTACATCACTGCTTTACCCTTCTTGGCTTATTGTGGGTAAAGCAACAATCCTGCAATACTAATTTTGGGAAATGCTCAGCCCAATCAACAGTTTAATGATTGCTAAGTAGGTACGAAATAATTGAAGAAATGTGTCGAGCAGATTTGGAGCTTAGTCACACTAAACCTAATAACCTAGTGCTGAATCAGAAATAGCAAAGTTGAGTCGATAAAGAGCCCTGGAGGCAGAGAGCGATAGAGATCAATATCAGAGTTTATTCCACAAAACGTAGCTGAGTATATATTCGAACAGAAGACGCAGGATAAACAGCTGGACAGGACCATACAGGAATAATTCACTGTTAAGTTTGAGAATTGATCATAATACCTTGTTTTTTCTTAATCTGGTCCTATGTTTGCTCAAATCCACAATATTAAACTGTTACTCATTAAGTTGGAATCAAATAGGTTTTTACCTCTTTTCATGAAATTATTCTGAAACTATTATTTATTCTCGATAAAGTTTATTTCTTCTCAAAACTTTATTGATGAATCTCAAACCTCAAATTACCCTCCTCTTGATGATGTTTGTACAGAGTGTCCTCTGCAATATTCAAAGGAAATCAGCAATGTTGCCTTGTTTGTGTCCGCCCTGTCGGAGTGCACACTCTCTGTGGCGTATTGTGTCGGGAACCTCTGTGTCAAATTTGGTTGAAAGTTACACAACACAGACACAAAACACAGACTTATTGCAGTTTGAGGAAAAGGACAACGCAGCAAATGTCTTAAAATGCCTCATATAGCACCAAACAATTTGCATTAATTCATTTCACCTGGGTGATTGCATCTGGTCAAAAGTAATTTCTGATCAACTTAAATACAAATAGGAGAGCAATGTGTCTTTAAATAATTTTTTTCTAAATTTATGGTCAACAGTGTACGTGGGTTGGATCAGAAATACAAATTACAACCCAGATTTTATTTCCTAATGTCCTGTAAAGTCTAGTTTGGTTACATTTCCCCAAAACACAACAGAGTTTACAAATATACAAATGATCAACAATACAGTAAATTAAATTACCAGTTGTAAATCAATACATGTGCATAATAGATCTATGGACGGCAGAATGAGTTCATTCAAATCTGACTTTGGTGGTTGTTCTCAATTATCTCCTCCAGGTTGGGATTTCACTTGCATTGATCTGTCTTGTCTATCTTCAAAATTATGGAAAAAACTGAACAGATATTGATGATTTATTGATTTATTTTGATAAGGAATCCAAGGAACAAATGATTGAATTGTGGGCAAGATCAGGGGATGCTGTCCAAGCAAAAATCTGAATTTCTTATGGGCAGTTGTAAAAAATTAAAACTTTGTCACATCTTAACAGATTTAGTAAAAACCTCTACACACATGCAGAATGATAATATCTACAATTTGATTTAGATCAGATTTAATTTGTGAACACAGCACATCAAAAACAGATGCATGTATTTAACGTGTGTTTCATTTACACATCAGAAATCTGTGCCAGATTTATTCGCACCCACATGATTTATTTGACTTTGATTCAGTTCATAAGAAAACAGTAAAATAGCTGGAAAGTAAGAACATTTTCAGAGAGATTCTGGATGTTTTTCCAAGTTGGTTTCTTGGGTTTTGCTCATTCACTTTAGATGTTCAAGCTTCACTGAGCAGAGTGATGTACAGAAAACATCTGCTGATGTGGGAAAGTTTCTCTGTGCTTAACTTAAAGCAGTGCAGCTACAGGCATGATTGTGTAGCTTCACAGTTAGTTTAGAGGCAAAAAACATCTTGTGTCCGACAGTTACAGCATGCAGTGTACGCGCTGTACATCCTGAAAATGTATGGAGGCAGTTGTGTTGCTCGCTGTTTGGACTCATTAAAAAGCTGAAGCTGAACCAAAGAAACTAAATATTTCTATTAGCTCACATGAGGCCTTAATGTGATTTGATAGACCAGGTTCAGTTGTTCCTTTCAGTTTTTTTTTACTTGTAACAGTTTATAAGCAGTTTTTCAGGGTAATGTTATCTACTGAGTTATATGAGAGACCTCACATTTTCACCAGCTCTAATCTCATTGTTAAATCATCCAAACAGTGTGTGAACATTCAGCATTAGGGAGTTGAACTTGAAGGTTTGCCAGTTATTTTTACCCCCTGTTCCAACATGAGGAGCTTCCATTAGTGTTGATGGGAAGGTGTCATTGACTTGTGTGCTCTGTGTCTATAGTGGGCTCTGCAGACTGTGCAGTTATTTTTTATGGAAGGTTATACAATGATCCTGATGTTAGTACACCGGGATGTGCTCCCAGTTCAGATGCCAAACCAAGTTTTTCCCTCGATGACTGAATTTAAATCCACTCATATAAAAATGAAGAGTGTGAGGCTACCTGGAAAGCTGACAGAGAAAGCAGAGAGAAAGGCTTGTTTCTTTTCTTTTGCACACTTTTTCCCGGCAAGTCTGAGGTGTCAGAGCCGCTCCTCTGTCTGACAGGGAGGTATTCTCAGCCTTTTGTTTAAGCTGTCTGAATGGATTCATTTGAAAGGGAAGAAACCTCACAAATTAATGTGACTTTGCCCGCTGCACTGTGCGGTTGGTTTAAAAGCAAGCAGTAATTTGCATAAAGTATTATCCATGAGTTATATGTAAATGTAATGCAGAAAGTTTCCACCTGGTTTGATCAGATGCAGTGTAAACAGCAAGCCGTCCTTGTGCAGGTATTGAAAAATGTAACCACAATATGCTCGAACAGTGATGTCTGTTTACACTGCAACCAAACAAATTTGCCTTGAGTTGATTGAGAAGTTACTCAAAATAATTGCACCTGTGATCTAATTTCATGTGACATGGTGCAAGTAGTTTTCCTTCTTGTTCTTCCTTCTTGTTTCTTACTTACTTCCCAAAATTTAAACAGATCCACTGTTGAAACACATGCAAAAAAAGGCTTTTCATAGCCGACACTAATCAAATGGTGGCTGCTTCATGAGAGTCTTTTAAAAGCACATAAAACACACAGTACACAGACTAGAAAGTGCTCTAAAAGAACAACTCCACCAAGGCATCATCCATGTTTTTAACAACAAAACATTGAAAGACAGACAGAGAAAATCATTAATGTTGCTAACAGACAAAAACGAACCAATGCAGGTGAAAACATAAACTCTTTGGGGGAAGTAATATAAACAATTACATAAGTGCAAAGTTAACAGAAGAAGTCATACACTCTGCTACACTACACAGTGGTATGTAAATACTGAAATGTACTTCATTTTGTTTGACTACATCATCATGAAAGCATCAAAAGTACAGGAAGTGTATGGTTGGTCACAATTTTTTTTTTTTTTTGTCGGTAGCATTTGCCACATATGCTGCAAAAAATCAAAATGCAGTAAACCACAGTATGACTTTTTTCAGCTCTACCGAGTATCGCCTGATCTTACACATCACTGTCTTAATGTACAGTGAATGAGGCTGACACTTGACTTTGTTGTCATCACATGGGCTTTTGTTAATTGGGGTGGCTGTGGCTCAGTGGGTTGGGAACCGGAGGGTCGCCGGTTCAAGTCCCAGCCTGGACAAAATACGGCGTGTGGACTGGTGGCTGGAGAGGTGCTGGCCCACCTCCAGGGCACTGCCGAGGTGACCATGCTCTAAAACAAGAAATAAAAAATAAAAATCTATGAAAAACACCCATTAGAAATGAATAACATGACTGCAGAGAGCCCCCTGCATGAAATCCTCAAACTGGCCAAGAGATGTCAAAATAAAGCCCATTGCTG
>OOFC01048977.1:0-23774 GCA_900323345.1 Pseudochromis fuscus
AGAGGGAGGGAGGGAGGGCGGGAGCGGGGGAATGTAATTGCTTTAATCAACAGTCAGTCCTGCATTTTGTTGCCAAGGCAGAAAGTAAAAGTGCAATGCAGCCTAGCATGACTCAGCGTAACACCTAAACCTGACATGCAGACATTTAGTCGGTGCTGCTGTGATACATTCTCCGAAATACTGCTGCTATCGTTTACACCAGCATCCCACTGCACATCCAGCAGAGATGATCGGGATAGCCAAATGGCATCTGGGGGAGGGGCGTCGTTTTGGCAAAGCGTAGCTGGGCAGATATGAATCTGAGAGCTGCGCCTGATACCATCCAGGTCAGGTCCTTAAAGGGAAGAAAGTGAAGGGATTCAGGGGGGTTCAGGAGGCCAGTGGGACGATGGAGGTCAGCCCAGGTTGGTGGACGTCCCGCTGATGGCGCGAAACACGTGGAGCGAGTTCTGCAGCAGCGAACGCATCATATCCTCCTGGTAGATCTAGGATCAGAGCCAAACACACGTAATTAAATAAAGGCTTGGTTCACACACACTGAATCACATGGGCTGATGACATGTGACCATAGACTGTATACGAAAAGATGGACGTAGCCACTGGGGCTCAGAAATCAGGTTAAGGTGGAGCTGCAAAAAACGTGCAATACCCCCGACGTCCACTAGATGCTGGTTCCAAAACACCCAATACATTTTTTTCACAAGTCATCCTGATGTCATTAGCTAAAGTCAACTCTTCTTCTCAGTGATCTGGTCCATCTGAAAGTAATTTTAACGTTCAGGAGATATTAGGCAGTGTTCACACTAAACACAAAGCAAATATTGTACTTGTGCAAATACTAATAAGAAGAGTACTACTTCCTAAAAACTAGTGCCATCCAGAAACTATGACAACCGCCACTCAACAATGAACGAGGTTGCAAATATTTCGGACTTTTACCTGTTGTGGAAGTCATGGAAATGGCAAAAATGATGGTTTGACCCCAGTAGAGAGTCAAAGTCGTGTCATAAAACTCATAAGACAGCGAGAACACGCTTTTCCTCAAGTTCCACTGATTCAGGGGAATCTCAACGCTGGTTGGTTTTCGAGATACCACGTGACGCAAATTTTTTTGCTTAAGAACCGGCGTCTTTGCATTCACATATGCAGCTGCACGGCGGGGGGAAATTTTCTGTGTGTTTGATGTGAACACAAGGTTTAAGTTTCAAAAAGAGGAAGATTTAGGGGCGGGGTTAGTTTGATTGACAGGCCTGGTCTCCGATGATTTATATCGATTTGGAGGCTGATTCACAAGTGAACTCCAGTCTCATACACAGTGGACAGCGGTTCAAAGATCAGACCTGTCTCCTCATTACCTCCTTTACATCCAAATATGGTCATTTCTGGCTCCAAAAAACTCAACGTCCAAATGCCAAACTACTGGTTTCAAAGTGCGAGTCCACAAACGAGGGACCTCACATTGGCTTTGTCCATTACAGTTAATGGATGTTGGACCACATACACACAAATTAAATGAAAACAAAGTGACAAGAGTAAAAACAAATTATTAATACAATGAAATACATAAAACAAAGTTGCAAGGGGACAGGATTAATTGTAACAAGCGTGGACCGAGCAAAGATTCAGACATCCTGAGCAGAGTTGCTGAGTTGTGTTTATGCTGCTGGCTGCTAATATTTATCTCCAGCAAACAGCTGTGGCAGCAGCACAAGTGTCCAAGTGGGAAAAATGCTACTAAACACTTTTTAGAGCAGCAACCGTAAAAGTCCACAGGGTGATACAAAGTGGCAATATGTGCAAACCTGTAGAGTACAGTTAAAAAAAAACTCCACAGTGAAGAATTTGATTCAACTGGTGCCAACACATTCAGGCGCATTCCCCAAATGTCAAAGTGTTTGCACAATCATCCATCGTGATGGAGCTTTTATTAGGAACACCCTAGAAAATAAATCAATTACATTTTTAATAAGACTGAGTCACTGCAAATACAAAGAGACTACAGCTGCTTTGTAAAAGTAAAAGATTGTGATGACACCCGGTGGTTTGTGGACTTTGTGAAGTCAGGAGTTTGGCATTAGAACGTAGCCATGTTGGTTTGACCATATTTGGATATGAAGGGAGGCGTGAGGAGGTGGATCTAACCCTTGAACCCGAGGTCACTGCCCAATGTGCATGATCCTGTCTGCGCTTAAAATGTTGGGTGATCGCTGTGGGTGCTGGCTGATGAACAGATGAATCACAGCAGCAGGGGAGACTCTGTTCTGGCAGGTTTTATTTAGTTACAGTAAGAGTGTGAGAGACTGGCATACAGGAAGTAAACGTTACCCCGGGGTAAAGAACACCACCTTTCAAATGAAAGAGAATCCTGCTCTACGAGGTCCTGTTTACACTTGGATCAGATCACAAGTGGACAGCTGGGACACATCTGTGTTTACACGAAAATGAATCAAGAACTACTGCACATGTACAGGCTGCACCAACTGTTTCAGGCGATAGGATAAAGTTCTTTACGACAGGGCAAGATGAAAGACACTAAATGCAAGAAAAGAGGGTCTGATGAAACCCAGACCACCTCCACATGTGGTTTGAGTGGTCAGATCTCTTGGTCGTTGTGTATTTAGTGCTGTCCACTTGAGACACACCTTAAAAACAAGTGTAAACAGGGTGTATGAGCCTTGAGTTCACCAGTGAATGAGCCTCTAAACTGCCTGTAAATCATTGTGAACCAAACCTGTCAATCAAACTAACCCCGCCCCTCTTTTTGAAGCCTAACATATACTTCATGGTGAAATGATTTTCCACCAGATCATTTTTGGAGACAGCATCTAGTGGCCATCACAGGTATTACACCTCTTTCGCATTGGCCTAATTTTTGAGCCCCACTTGCTTCGTCCATTTCAAAATACAATCTATAGAAAAAATACAGTTTTCTATCAGGTTTTGTATTCATCACAGGAACAAAGATCAGTTAAAAAGCCAGACTGTGGGGTTTATCGTTCAGCAGGATGATGACATGAATCAGTTTTATTGCAACACTTCCAAGTGTTGCTGCAGTTTTGCATCTTGAAAGTGAAAAACAGCCTTTCTGCTAGTTATGAAGACTGTAATTGAACCTGCAACAACATGAATATCACATAGTTTTCTGTTTTGTCCACTATCATATATCAAATCATTCAACCATGCATGTGCCTGAGGTTATGTAAATAAATTCGCCGACAGCGTCTCATAAATGTGATCCACTTGAACGCTCGGCTGTCACAGTAACCAGATCCTGAGTAAATATCTCAGTGTTTTTTATTAAGCCACATCACAAAGAAGAACAAAGAACTCGATTTATTATTGCTGAATTCAAGGACAAAAGTTTGTGCCTGACTTGTGGCGACTTGCAGTAATTAAAGAGATTGTAATGTTCTCCATCAGACCCATACAAAACCAGAGGAGACACGTTTTCCCCACTACAGCTGTGTGACCATGAACACAACACTTTGGTGATTAATAGTGGAACATGTTCACCATTATCCTGGTGTGCACATGCAAAATGTTTGAACACTAACAAGACCCTGTGGTGACTGTAAACATGATTTGATTAAAAGGCTTGTCCCATTTGCATCCTACAGCAGCGCAATCTACAGGGTAAATAACTTCTCGTGCCTCGGAGAGATGTGATCCCAAATAAAAAAAAATAAAAGGACAACACTGAGAGACACTGTGTTAAATCATCACATTACCTGATTTTCCTTAAAGCTAAAGGGCAGCACATTGGAGAGAAAAAGTGGGAGGAGTTAGTTTGGTGAAATTAAAGAGCAATAACACAATAACACACTGTAACAATCATCACACCTCAGACGGGAAGAGAAAAAGAAGTAATACACAATCTTGAAGCTTTTTCCTTGAATACAGAATGAGAGGAAATGTCCAAGAGGAAAATCAGTTTTCACTGATTCCTGGATGTTAAATTAACACAGCTTCCCACTTGTAGCTCATTACTTCAGGCCTGATCATGACCAATGGCAGACATTAAGGATCAGGAAGCATCCGAGAGTTTTTTGTTTCTGTAAGCACATACTTGATGGAGGCTGCTGAGTGTTACCAAAAGGCACGGTGCAATAAAGTTTCATTTATGGAAGCAATAAAGTTACAGCTGCTCGTTAAAAAAAAGGATCATAAATAGTTTTTGTGCTTTGTAACAGATAAACTTACTTATTTAAAGGCTGATGTTGCTCAGTTCATTATTTATTCCAAACATGGCTCCCTGCAGTTGAATTGACATGATCTTTATATGAAGCGTGGCTCAGTGGTGATAATGTAACTTTGTGGAGATTTGGCTTTATTGCTTCCACCACTTGTTGGTTTATTTGTGAGCTTGATTAGGAAAAAAAACAACTACTAGTGATGCAAAATTCTGGGAATGTTCAAAGTTGGAAAGTTTGCATGGGAATCAATGGGAATTTATGGGACTAAAACAGAAATTTACAAAGTTGAAGTTCAACAGGGAACTTAAATATAGTTGGGGAAAATATATTGTAGCATAATCTTGGCTAAAACAACCAGATTTAATGCAAGTACACTCCTCAATCCTTTAAGGCCACGCCCCCTGCAGGCACTGTGCACTCCTCCATCACATGCAGAGGTGATTGTTTAAACCCTGGAGGCCACATTTTCGAGCCCAAACTACAAAACTGTTGAAGCCACACAGTTGAACCTGTGAGTTATAAAAAGTCAAGTAAGGTTTTTTTTTATATATTATGAGGTAAATATATTTGATCTATAATGGTATTACTGTTTAACTTGCAAAAATTAAATAAAAATGTATTCATACGGTAGCAGCCAGCTGGTAAGTTAGATGCTAAATGTAAGCAGGTTTTCATTTCATTGACCATCTAAGATGCTAGCTTATTATAGCTCCCTCACATGTGATGCTGTTTCTTCTGACTCCTGCAAGATGGTTTTCTGTAACCATACAAGAATTTATACATCACCTGTAAAATATTTGAAGACAATTCCAGTTGTTTAGCAACTATATTTCTGTTCATGCCATTGAGTGTTTTTACAAGCTTTTTTGTTATTTGTATATGATACAGTTTGCTTAAATTACCCCCGATTTCCAGTTAATTCCCACAAATTCCCAATAATTCCCATAAATTCCCATAATTCAGATAGAATTTGGATTATTTCCAAAATTGCCCAGCTGAACTTCCCATGGAAAGTTTCCGGGAAGTTTCCAGACATTTATCAGCAACTTTCCGACCGTTTGCAACCCTAGTGCAGATAAAATTTGGCTTCATTGCTTCCAACAAGGAGCTTAGTTTCAGACATGTTGTTTTTTTTTAGCTTGATTAGGAAAAAAACTATCAAAACATTTTGATTATTTTTATTTTTGACAGATAGTGTTTTATCCCAAGGAATAAATGACTAAATTATGATGGACTTCTGCACTGTCCTCATTTTTGAGACCCAGTTGCTTCATCCATTTCTATATATAGTCTATGGTACAGCTGGATGATGCCCTGGCAGAGCTGCATGCTCTCTGAGTGCTTTCTGGTATTTAACCAATTATATATAAACAATTAATGTAACATATTCTTATAATTCATGAAATTCAAAAAATGTATAACTTTTACGCATCTTAATGTATTTTGTTGAAAATCTACACACATACACAGAATGATCATTTCGACAATCTGAGACAGTTTGGTGGAGAACTGATATAGATTATGCTTTGATGGAGGTTTGCACTCTTTGGGTACTACTAGTACTACTACTTCTAGTTCTTTCAGTTTAAGAGATATCTAGTTTTTTTGTTTTTTTTTACAGCCTCCAACTCAAGCATAACAGAGGATGTCAGAAATCTGCACTGAAAATAATAATTCAGAGCAAAAATAGGCCACAAAACATCTCTGTAATCTTGTAAAGAGGCAGGGGTGTGTCCCAACAAAGGAAACCTCATTTCATGAATATTTGGACGGGTTCAGAAAGGTAAGATTACCTGTTCGTGGATGATGTCTGACAGCTCCTTTACCATCTCTTTGAAGTTCCCCTTCAGACCTTCATGGTACTCGAACTGGTCCTCTTTGATAATACGCTCGTTAATGTCCAGAGCCATGCTGCACGCTTCCACAAAACGCCTGCACAGGGGTGACAGTTATTAAACACATCACAGGTCAGAGAAACTATACTTAAAAAAACAACAAGTAAGTGAGGTTGAAATTTACCTGAAAATTTCCTTAAGGTCTTTGACTTTCTTGTTGCCAGACTGGTTGGATTTACTGTCATCCAGGAACGCTCTGGCATAAGCCATAGGACCTGCATTCACCTGCAGTACAAGCACAGTTGTCATTGACACCCAGTCTCACACAGTGATCAGGTGACATAAATAACACATCCTGCAAGTTTTCTCATGTTAGTCCTGCACAGGCGTCCACAGTAACTAATGTAAATGGAGTACATTTATGTAGTGCTTTTTTGACCTTAGCTAGGTCCCAAAGCACGCCTACAGAGCCACCACTGAACCAATGATCTCACTCAGTAAGATCATTCTTGCTGCAAATTGTTGTGAATGAATCAAAAGAAAACACTTTTTTTTTTGTTACACTTGTCACAGGAGTGAGTGATTTTCCTTGCAGCAAGAAGAGGAAGAAAACTTGTTTTTTCACTTGGACTGAAAGCTTCACCTGCACAGAGACGCAGCCCTGCAGTTTGAGCTGCAGCTGGATCATGTCCACTTCCTGGTTGGAGCAGAGCTTCGTCAGCTCTGCCGTTCGTGCCTTCATCTCATCTATGGCCACGTCCACTGGCTTAAGCTCCACCTGTTTCTCCCCCACCACCTCCACGCGCTTCTTCACGTACGGGAAAGTGTTGGCAGCTGCAGGCGAGAGCGCACAAACAGGTCGGGTCACGATTTGCATGCGGGCAATCGCTCAAGGTGGGAAAAAATGAATCATCAGGGGCCACCTTCAGGTCCTCTCTCGATTGTTTGTCATATACAGGTGAACAAATGTAACAAAGGTTTAGCTGCATGCTGTTTGTTTTGATGCCGCTCTGTTGCGTTAATTAACAAAAAACATCAGCAAGTGGCAGCTGGATCTTTGACTCCTATTCAAATAACTCTGGGTTACCCTCAAGCAACACTACAGTAAGCAGCTGTTAATGTTTACTGCCACTTAGTCACGGCACAAAAGGATGAAAAGGAGGAACAGGATTGGTTGAATAATTCAGCTTTTATGTTATATTGAAATAATAAAGATGGATGCATTATTAATAATGAGTATTATCCAAGAGAGACTTCTAATATCAAACACCACAGTCAAGTGTTTCACGTACTCAGGAGAACTGTCCTCCTCTTGCACTGCTCCTCCACGCCGCCATGTTTCTTCCCCGACAGCGTATACGGCGTCTCGAACACAAAGCGGTTGATGTTGTGGCACTTCTCGAAGTCCGTCTTCTTCTCTGGAGCCTCCTTCTCCTCGAAGTACGGCTTGACAAACGTCACCTGGACGTAGGCAAACTTGGCGTCCAGGTCTTTGGGGTTCACCTGTGAGCGAGGAGTCAACCTTGTTAAACTAGAGCACAAACCTCTGGCGAGGCGCGACCCAGGTGCTGTCCTCCTGTGGTGAAAAATAACAACACTTGCTTGTTGAAACATTTGCTCTTTTTAAGAGATCGCAGACTGGACCCCATCCTCAGATCTGGGCCAAAATGTAACTTTTTGTTACTTGGGTAACACCCTAAAACATCTAGACAAGTGGTCCCCAACCACCAGGTCGCGGACCAGTACTGGTCCCTGAGGCATTTGTTACCAGACCGCACAGAAAGAATAAATAATTTATATCATTTCCGTTGTATTGACTATTAGATCCTGAAAGACGTTTTATTTTGAAAAATGACCGGATTCTCTCCGACTTTACTTTCGCCTGTGCCTCTTAACTTGTCAATATGGTTGTCTTGGTCACATGATACGACGTATCAGATAAGTTACCCAAAAAATATGCCCACAAACTAGCGAAAATTAGTAAAAAACAAATGTCTATTGAGAGCTTCTTTGGAAAGGGGAAAAGGCCAACTTAACCCTTTTACCCCTTTTACAGGAAATGATGTGTGTCAATCAAATCACCGTAATTCCTCAGCCATTTGTGTTAGCGACGTGATTCCAGCTGATTCTCAAAACGGGCAAGCGAAGCTTCCGTACACTACCGTAATGTAGGTAATACGCTCCACTTGTCGGCTTTCAGAATCCGCTGGAATCACGTCGCTAACGCAAATGGCCGAGGAATTATAATAAGTTGGTTTATGCTAGCTACTCTGTAGCGTCGACAATAAACTCGGTGTTAGAGGTTTCATTTTTACGCCGGTTGTGTTATTTCATTTATGCTGTAATTATCTGCCACATCTTGAAGGCTGGTCCAGATTGGAGGTGAGAATTAAATCAGACAGTGAGTTCCTGAGGAATAAAGATAAGTGTCGTCCAAAAGCAGCTCAACCTTTGGCTGCTGCCTCACACACAGCCTTATTATCCTGGACTCACTTTTCAGTGGAGACTGTCAGAGACTTCATCCCACGGGGTGAAAAGTGAACATTTCCCATATCACGTCGAACAATGTGATATTTTCTGAATAAACATAAGAGTGGAGCCGCAACGCCAAATAAATCATTTTCGTGTCGGACTGTATTTCAGCTGATACAGCAACTTGCCATTTAAAGCCAGAAACATGTCCAAATGTCTCCCATGTGTCCCGTCCTGCATTTATCCAGTGTACCTTGTTGGAGTCCTGAATGATCCTGACGTTTTCTGGCCCAAACTTTTCACCGTAGAGCGTCAGTAGCCGCTGAGAGATTTCAGACAGACCGGTGAGTTTGGGCTCTTTGTAGATGTACTCCTTCCCATCCTCTTCCTCAAAGAAGCCCTGTTCAAAGTGCACATGTCCACAGAGACAGGACGTTTAAACACATTGATAATAATCAGATGTGTTTGTTGTGACCAAGCCAAAGGTTGCTGGTGTGTCTTTCCTATGAGTGAAAATGAAGATGTGTGGTGGTATTTTGGTAAAGTTAAGTCTCAAAGTCTAAGAAATAAGCATAAACCACATATCTGGTTTTACTCTAAGGGCTCAGAAATCAGAAGATGAACATTAATATGTGCTGATTGCATTAGGACAGATGTGTCAGATGTGTGTTACTAAGAAACATCAACTTGTTTTAAGAGTTCATTTTCGATTTCTTTGTTATGATGTAATATGATAGAGTGGGAAGGCAACTTTATTTATAAAACACTGTTCATACAGAAAGCAATTTAAATTTTAAAAACAAAATAATTCATAATATAAACTGCAGTAAAAATACCGTATTTTCCGGACTATTGAGCGCACCTGTCTATAAGCCGCTATTGAATTTATTCAAACAGTTTCATGTGGTCCACTCTGACCGGGTCTGATGTGACGAGGCTAAATGTATTGGCGGCACGGAGCTTGCTAGCTTGTAAAAAGCCAACGAGCTTCGTGCCGCCGATACATCGATACATGAGCCACACCGGTATTTAAGCCGCAGGGTTCAAAGGGTTGGAAAAAAGTAGCTGCTTATAGTCCTGAAAATACGGTACTGATTAGAAGTCATGAAAATACTTAATTAAAAAATAATTCGAGAATAATGAAAATTGAGTTTAAAAATGTGTTTGCATTAAGAAGGGGGCGGAGAAAGCTGAGTAAATACAACTACTCCTATTTTTAATGGAAACCAGTTCCCAGCTGGTAGTAAATATGGTGATTAACCACCACACCCATTGTGTTTACTCCACTTTTCTGTGTTGGTGCACCTGATGTGTGCATGCACCTTCAATACAAGACTCCTTAAAGCCACTTGTTCACCTCACCTGTCCATAAAAAGCCACTCTGAAGTACGTCCCGAGCAGCCTGCGGCCCGACTGGATCACCTCCATGATCTTATTGTAGGCTCTGTGCAGGGTGTCGTACAGTCGGCTCAGTTTCTGAAACAACACCACAGATACAATGTGTGACTGCGTGTTGGAGGAACTGAGCAGCATGTGCAGGGCAGGCCAAAGAATTTCAGGTGTGTAACATCCCAACACACCCACACCCATGGCTGGAGGGAGTGAAACTGTTTATCAAGGTGTGCACCGAGCCAGGAGAAAAAATGGCCCGATCATGTTGTCATAGTGATCTGTGGTTAAAGTCGCTGAGGTGTCAACACCTTCCTCCAAAAACCAACAGTGTAATTACACACAAACATCACAAATGTTTGGTGTTTGCAACGGTGCATGTAAGTGATTAACAGGGAGCCACAAACTCTGTGACCCCGGACAGGTTAGGCAGGTACAGAAAACTACAGCTTACTCCATCCTGATGTTGACTGAATAAAGACCGACAACAACAACAACAACGACACAATTTGTTAAAAAAAACATGGTGAATTTCTAGAGTGAGAAAGTGATTTAACCTACTACAAAAAAATATAAAACTAATAAAAACTCCATCAGGAAATACACCACCTGGCCCATTATAAGAGATGCAGAGGTAAAAATAGACATACAGCACAACGTATCCGATAAGAGAGTGGGTTATGGTTGAATTGCTGAGGAGCTCAAACTTTGGCTGCTACCACACAAAACGATCAGAAACTGACACAATAAATTGACTCAGAAATTGACACAATAACAACAGCCAGCGGGTTCACCCCATGGGGTAGAAACTGAACATTTCCCACATTTTATCAAACAAATGATAGTTTCCAGATGAACAAATAAGTGGAGCTTAAGTAGCAACCTGCCATTTAAAGCCAGAAACCACACACTGAATCTTCAACGTGTCCTTTCAGACAGGATGACATCCTCTGATCTTGCCCAAGATTTAATTATTTGTTCCTTAGATGATACCCTAGCTGTCTCCATTTGTTTGTAATGTTGCAAACAGGGATGGCTCGATACCACTTTTTCAGATCCGATACCGATACTGCAACATTGAGGAACGTCCGATACTGGTTTGATCCAATACCTTCTTTTTGTCACTCTAAAAGTTGTTAATAATACGTTTATGGATGTAATTTGCTTAGTACTGACATCTAAAAACACCTCGTTCACTGTGCAACAACTATTCTGCTCCTAAAGAAAGAAGGAAAATATGTGACAACAACTTAAGTTATATAGACATAGTTATTAAGACAAAGACATAGATGTAATAATTAAGACTATGCCTGGTACCTCCTCTCCTGCGGTTCCAGAAAAGGACCCGGCCAGGTCCTAGCAGGTAGTAAAATCTTACTGGTCAGCGTCATCACTGCACAACAGGAACATTTGTACCTTCAAGCCGACACAATCTGCACCGTTTTAGTCAGAATAGCAAGTTTTTGCAATGTGGGAAAAAGAACTAAATAGATCGGTTTAATGTACAATAACAGCGCTTTAGTACAACGTTAAAATTTTGTTTAAAAACATCAGCTGAAAAAAAACGTGAGCACTGAGCACCCGGTCGGTCGAACAGCTGCTGGAGGTCGTAGCAAGAGCTCATATCCCCAAAAACTTTGGAGATACGTAAACCAGCTCTAACTTAATTAAATATACATTTGAAGATAAACCAACTAATTTCTGGCCACACAGTCCTTTGATGCTGCTGCAGATGTTTAAGTTTCTTGTGTTGAAATGTGTGTTTCTGCTGCCACTCCTTCAGACACTCGTTGAACAGACGCTCTGCTCAGCGTTTACTTCTCTCCTCCGTGAGTGTAAAGTCATTCAAACACAGACATGATGCAGCTCTGCAGCTTTTCTTTTCGCTCTGGTCACGTGAAGAAAACACACGGCACATGGTAACCACGGCAACAGCTCATCTGTGTTTACGGCATGTCGCGCAAAATGAAGTTGAGGATATATACGAAATAGTTTGGGCTTATGGACCGGATCGGACGGGTGCTAAAAGACAAATCCGATATCCAGTCATTTTGGCCTGGATCGGATCGGACCATCCCTAGTTGCAAATACACAAACAAACCAGTGCAGGTAACCTCCTTGTTGGAGGGAATGAAATGATGCAGAAAAACTCATCAGTGTAATGATCAGTGCAAGTCTCCGCAGACGTAATTGTGATGACTCATCCTTTAGAGGCGCTGACTAACTCATGAGACATGCTTATTCATGATAACTGAGAGCAGCGATGATGCTGCAGTACCTCGTACTCATGACGCTTCTCATATATGGGGATAATGAGTTTGGCGATGTGTGTGATGAGCTCATAGCGTTCAGCTTTCCACAGAGCGTCCACGCAGACCTCGAGGTGTTCGACCAAAACCTCCTGAAAAGAGAAGACAAATATTTCTATTTATGTATCATTCAAATGTTTTTCAAGTTGTTTGTATTGTTTACTCAGAAGGAGGCCGCACCTCAGTGTAGTAAACATCCTGCATCCCGGTGTCTTCCTTCATGGCAGCTTCCTCGTCTATGTTGAAGGTGATCTTTTTAAAAGCCGCAAGGCCGCTGGGGAACAACTCTGGAGAATGAATCGTGAAAAAATACTGTTAATATTAACGTAATATTTTAGAAAATATTGGATTTCATTCATGCAAGATTTGTGGGAAATATGTGTGCAAGTTCTGGTGAAATATAGGGTGATACAGAGATTATTTAATTCCACGTAATAATAAATCACAAAGTGAAAGTGGATTCATGCATCAAGTCTAGATTACAAGCAAATTTTTTTCGATATCCAACTATCAGTGAAGATAATCGCTTTTGTTTTACATCGTGGCGCTTTGCTGTTTCTACACGTGACTGCTCAGGTCTACTGGTATTAATCTGTGGAGTGTTTTTCATGTTGTATCTAGCAACAGTCAGTAAACAAACTGAAATGTTTTTTTTCACCAGTGGAAAAGAAAAGCTCTTCCTGGAAGACCACAGTGGGACATGCATGGTTCCTGCTGAGGGTTGGCTGTGTTGTCTGGGTGTCTCCTGCCGTGTTTACATGGTGACAGTTAGAATTGTGGTGGTGCTCCTTCCTTAGCTAAATATTATTTTAATATTTTGTTTGTGATTTCGACCGATCAGGCTTTCATTAATACTGCGCCCAGTGTGAGGTGTTCAAATATTGTAGGTTAAAGGAAAACACAACATCATACATCCATACGTTGACAGCTTGTAATACTGAGAGCCCATATTTGACCATTTATGAAAAATGGCAGCCCCAATGCTACTACTTGGCTGCCATGGCGATGACATTACAGAATAGTAAGATGGCAGAAAGTGACTTGGACCCACAGATTGTTTAAAGAAGGGACGAAGCTAACGTGACGTCAACCTGTGGACTCGCAGTTTGAAGACAGGAGTTTGGTATTTGAACGTCACCATGTTGGCTGTGTCGAGCCAGAAGTGACCATATTTGGATATGAAGTGAGGAGTGAGCAGGCAGGTCGCGACTACACTGTCCAGACTCAGACTCAGGTTTGGTCTCACTGGACACTATTTCATCTAGTGGCCAGTGGGATTATTGCACTTTTTTTTCCCCCATCATGACCTGATTTTGTCCACGATGTTATGTCCACTATTCCTTTAAATCACTGTTTACATGTGTGTTTATGAATTGGAGAAGGACCTTACTTTTCCTGTGCAGGTATTCTGCGACCAGTGCAGCCACATGGACGTAACACATGGCAGCCTGCAGAGACATGATCATGTTCAGTTGACGTATGTACAACAGCATAACCACATACCTTTACTGTTTTACTGTGACTCAAGTAAATATCGTTTTGTGTTCAGCAAGAAATTTACAGACACACCTAAAACTGAACCTTACATCATCTTGCTCAATAAGGTTTCCAGGGAAAAAGATTTTTTGCTGTTAGTGCTCCTGCAGTCTGGTGCATTTTTTTTTTTAAATGTAAATCAAATAATACCTAATATCATTATAGTGATATTATTAACAAATGAAAAGAAAACTCAATAAAACAGTAAAAATCGGACCAAAAATCCTGTTGATACCTCAGAGAGATCTCCGTTCTTGAGGTGCGCTCTGGCCATGCTGTCCAGCCACGTCCGCCTCAGTTCAGGGGTGCTGGCGTAGGACCGGGCCAGGCTGTACTGGAGGTCCAGCAGCATCTCCGGGTCTTTCTCATGCTCTCGCATCTGGGCCGTGGCCATCAGCACTGTGCGTATCCGCTTGGTCAGACCTTTCACTTCTGAAGGAAACGCTGTGGACTGAGATAAACAAACACACACAGACTCAGTCCAATCCAACAGATTAATAGAAAATGATCCTGGTAAAAGCCTCAATTTGAAAATAAAGGAAACCATGAACTCAAATCATCCCTTTTGACACTACATCATACTTCTCACAGTTAAACACATGACTCTGAATCATAAATAATCGGCTGAACCACTGATGCTCCTTAGAGGAGACTCTGTCGTCCTCACCTCCTCCATATTTACAGTGTCAACAAACCACATCATCTGTAACAGAGTGTGTCATGTTTATTCTCACAGTGGGAACCGTGGGAGAGTTTTAGGATTTAATGGCTTTAGTAAGGAGAAGATAAACACAGACACTTGAAGGGTTTCTGAAGGTCTTGATTTGAGGTACGTTTCTCTGTTTTTAATCGACTGTGTTTACAAATTAAATTTGATCTCCACCAGACTGCCTCAGATTATAGACGTTACCATCCTGCATGCGTCTCTAGATGTTCATCAAAATCCATTAAGATGGCAAAGTTATGATTTATGAGAGATACAGATTTTCTGGTTTTTGTTTTTGGACAGGATCCCCTCCTACACTGTCCATAACTAAAATCTGATCAATACACAATTGTCTCGAATTGTCAACATCATCATCCTTTGTTTGTGCAGATGTTCGACCAAATCTATTAAAATACGACCAAAAAAATGATGGTGACAAAGTGTAATTGTTTATTTCTTGGGAAACAATCATCGAGATCGGTTCATAAGTATTTCTGTTCGTACACATTGGAATTCAATTTTTCCAATTTTTTTAATTTCCAGACTTCTCGGTAAAAAAAAAAAAAAGCTAATAATTTGTGAAATTCAAGTAAATAGATGTGTAAATTAAATTTTTTTTCATTACTTTTTTTAAGATGAATGTTTTTCTATACACTAGTTTCCATCTTCCATATTTTTCATCAATATCAGTTCATTGAGATGTGTTCATAGGTGTTTCTGTAATGTTGCTAACAGACAAACCACGTTACCTTCATGACTTTGTCACTGTTGGCGAAGTTGTTGATGATGGAGAGAGACTCCTGGAAGCGTGAACTGCCGGTCAGCGCCACGTCGGAGATCAGCTGACTTACTGCAATGATGATCTGATGAGGAGAAAATGAGCAGTGGGAATGATGGATGGATGGATGGATGGAGAAGTGATGAATGAGAGAGAGAGAGAAAAAGGAGGAAAATGAAGGGAGGAAAACACAAACAAACCAAATGCTATAAATGATGAATGTATTACCAGTGAGAGCTAATGGAAAGCTGGACAGTCTTACTACACTACTATGTTGTTGGAGGAACTGGAAACTCTGTGTTTAAACTGATTAAACATCCTCTTCACATTCTTTACTTCCCTTATCAAAGCAACACAAGTGCACGGAGGAGGGAGTTTCAACAAAGAGGCTGCAGGTCAACTGCAACATGAAGCTGAACAGACCACCCAGCTCTGGATGTTGACAGTGTGGCTATTGTTCAACATGTATGATATGTTTCCTGTGTGTGTGTCACCGCTCTACCTGCAGGTGTGTGCGTAGGAAGGTCTTCCTCTTGGTGTACTCGTAGTTGTATCTCATCAGCAGGTAGAGCAGGGCGGATGCCTCGGCCCTCAGGGAGCCCAGCTTGGAAACGCAGCATTTGAGGACCTCACAGCACAGAGCCTCGCACAGCGTCACCCGGCCTTTGAACAGCACCGACGGGAACTGACGGGACAACGGGTTAGTGGATTAACAGGCAGGTTCAGGGCAGAGGGGGGTTAGCATAAAGAGGAAAATGGCAGCGGGCAGAGAGCACAAACCTCCACCGAGGGATAATCTACCTATACTGATGCTGATCACTGTTGCCCTCTTGTGGTGAAATAGCAACACTACCTTGCTCAAACAAAACACACAAACCAACGCAGGCGAAAACATTTCTCTCACTGATGGAGGTAGTGATAGTATATGTTTTGTTTGTTTGACTCAACTATTTTTTTGCACCTATACGAACTTCAAATACATTTTAAATTCAAACTTTCATCCCATGTTTCTCACTCAGTTCAAGAATGAAAAACACATTTTCCTTCTCTCAAATAATTAGTTTTAAGCTGAGTCACCGGACATCGCTAAATAAGGACATTATTTTGACTTCCTCTAAAGAGCATTATGGCAACATGATGTGGTTTCTAGGTATTGACGCAGATAGATATGAAGACACAGGAGTTATTGCAAAACAATGCTTCAATCTTTCCGTATATTTTCTGTAAATATTGTACACAACAGATCAGCTTGTATAAGTCAATGCTTAACAAATGAAAACAGGAATAGGTGGAGCTTTTGTTGAGGGTTACTGTCAACCACAAGTTAATCCAGTGTCACAGTCTGAGCCTCTACTTTTCTTCTGTTTTTCTAATCTGTAACTGAACTTTCTACAAACTCCTGATCGTAGCCTCTTTCTGTTCAGCCTTTACCTGCTGTGTCACCTGATCCCATCTCCTCTCCCACGCCGTCCATCTCCAAACCCTGCCTGTGGATCCTCATCCTGTATCTAATGCCTCCTCCACCTGCTCAAACCTTCACCAACTCTTACTCCACCCTCACCTACTACCACCACAAACACCTTTTAAACTCATCCTCTCAAGGAGTCCTGCAGCCCACATGTAACCAACAGTAAGTGTATGTGCAGTGTGGGTCACTGATGAGCTTTAAATAGTTTGTGGACAAAGGGATAAGATGGATCAAGCTTTAGCAACAAAGCCGATAGTTGTTAGTGGAATCAGTTGGTTTTGGTCTTTAGTCAGGATTAGTTGACAACAGAAAAGGTGGCACATCACTAGGCACATCCTCAAATCCTTATAATCAGTATGCAAACTAATATTTTCAAGGTGCTTTTGATCCCATAGAGGCTGTTTGCTCATCGGATCACAAGTGGACAGCTCTAAATACAAGTGTAATCAACCACCAGGATGCATTCAGATCTGACCACTTAAGTGGAGACAGTCTGTGATTTTGTTCATGTAAACAAAGTGTAAACAAAGATGTCCACTTGTGATCTGATCGCCCGATTTTAAAACCAAGTGTAAACAGGACCTCACAGAGCAGGATCCTCTTTCATTTCTTTAACATTTACTTTCTGTTTGCCAGTCTCTCACAGCGTTACTACAACAGAAACTAAACATGGCAGAACGTAGCCTCACCTGCTGCTGTTCTCTAATTCATCTGTTCATCAGGCAGCACTGATGCTGCTGAGTCGACTACGACACAACGGCAGGAAGTGGGTGGACCCCCTTCCCTTGGGAACTGCATGTGCTCCCTCATTAATCTGAGATAAAGTCATGCTGGGGCTTGTTTATATCCTAAAATTAAACATGTAAACAAGAAATCTAAAAATATATTTGAATCAAAGTATCTACGGAAACCAAACAGCAGCAAACACAGGAAGTGAGGAATATTTATGTCCACCTTTGTAACAGTCACTGCACTTGAACACAACGGCGTGTCCTTGCATATTGTTTTGGACATGATTAGCAGAGACAGAGCGACTGCGGTAATGACCTACATTCTGCATCAGCGGCAACACACATCACCTCCGCTTGTATGCTAGCCGTGTCCAAACAGCGAAAATATATCAGCAGCAGCTCTTCCCGCTGTGCGTGTTTGTATGAGTGTGGACACGCACCTTGTTGATGAAGGCCCTGAGCGCAGCGAAGACGTGTCTGAGGGCCGCTTCTGATTGGCCGACTTTCAGGAAGGTCAGGTAAACGTCAAACACCTTCTTCATCAGGGGGTTGTGACCTTCGCTGTCCAGCAGCTGGGTCTGAATCACACACACACACACACTTGTTGACACGACTTGCATAACTCTACAACCTGACACACAAATACATCATCCACACATACATTTATCATCCTCTATTTCAAACGTGTGCTTCAGAGGCATCCACACACTTTCCCTTCAGCAGCCACATTTGCGTCACGTCGGGTTATTTTTACACATGGTTTGTTTATTTCTGTGTGTGTGTTCGTGCTGACCTTGAAACACTGGGTGAACAGAGACAGGACATCCAGGACACTCAGGCAGACCTCGGTGGAGATGTTGCCCTCTAGCAGAGCCTGATGATGGATTTCTGCTTCAGTTGGCCCCGTCCCTACAACACAGTGTACGTTGAATGCAAAATTGCAATGAAAAACAAATTCATTATAACTCACTCTTGTGCTGAGAAGAGCGGATGCTAGTAATTTAAGCATCTGCACTGTTCTCACTGATGTCTAGGATGCTTCAGAAATCCCAAAAAGTTGTTTTTAACACCTCAGCCCCCCAATTTTTTTTGCTAAATAAATATATCGGTATCGGTTATCAGCCAAATGAGTTGTAAAATATCGATATATTGGATATTGGCCAATAAGTCAATATCATACATCTCTAGTACGCGATTTCACCACTCATGAATAACAGCCAATAGGAACGCCGACCACCGCTTCCATCGTCAACAATGAATGACATCGCAAATCTGCTTTAACTCGTTGTTCAAGTCCCAGAAATGGAGAACGGTTCCTCTGCTTGTTGATACAGAGTTAAAGTTGTGTGATAAAGCTCTGGACAGCCACAGACCTCGACAGTAAACTCGGCCTCCATTACTGTCTACTCGCGCCTTCCCATTCACTTATTACGTAATCCCATCGCGCAACAAATTTGCATTGCGTTCGGTGTGAATGCCCAGTTAAGGGGCTAATTTGCGATCTTCTGGGAGAGCCGCAAGTTATATTACCATAATGACACCACATTGGCTGTAAAGCGCAATGTCTCAGCTCTCAGACACCATTGGCATTTTTCCGCAAATCGTGACGTAATTACGATAATAAAAACTCATTTGAATGTACGAAAATGAAGTCAAGCTTTACAACAGCTCTAATCTTGTGTTTACATGCGGAGATCTGCCATAGTCTTAATGCATGTTTAGGGTTGTGGTTCTACAGCAAAGTAAATCCCCACTCTAACAACTTAAAGCTTGTATTGCACACCTATGCCAGTTGGTGAACATGCACTTGTTACTTCATTCTCTGCAACAGACCATGCAGTTTCAGTGGGGATTTTCTGCACTGTTGTATTAATCTGGATGGGCAGAGTATCCATTACGTTGAGTTCAAAGAGGCCCTTTAGTTTGACACAATGAGGTCAGTAACAAAAATATGCATAAGGCCCACTCCGCCAAAACTTATTATTACATTTGCCTGGCTAAGATTAACTTTCTATCCCGTGGTTGTCACTTTGCATAATCTCCCCATCACCAACTGTCAAATGCAAACTTTGTTCGATGTGTGAACAAGACTTTCTTTCTGGTTTCAACACTGAGATTTTGTATGATCCAGGTTTCAGTCCGGCACATATGTAACTGAGAACTACAAGGAAAAGATAAGTCCAGTAACATATTACTTCCTTTTTTTGGAAAGCATGATGAAAATAAGCGCCCAAGTGTCAGTCTCAGTTTTGCATATGCACTAGGGTGTGTGTTTACCAATGTTGAGAGTGAGGGAGGCCTCCATGGTGCTGAACTGGTGTATCTTAGTCTGCATGAAGCTCGCACGGTTGCAGCGTATGGCGGGCATTGTCTGAGACTTTCTGTCCGAGGAGAACAGCTTCGACGCCCACACCTCCTGGTTCCTATATGAATAATACATCGACGGACAGAAAGAGAGTGCACTTATTTGTTTGAAAGTCAGAGAGAAGATGGAGAAAGGAAATTAAACTTCTTTAGTGCATCAGTCTGGGTGTCTCTTAGCAGCATTCAAGGAAAACTTTTTTGAGAGGTAGAGTGTTATCCAGGAACTAATAATTGTATTTTGAGCATCAATGATGGGTTCCTGTTGCCTCTTTAATGGAGGTATGATAAAAAAAGATGGTGTTACTACACCAAAAGAGGGTAACAATGCCCAGTGTGTAGCATCTGTGCTGCTAGATTAGGCCTTGGGTGAAGTTTGTGCTCTCTAGTTTAACATTCAATAAATTCTCTTAAATCAAGAAGTAGACATTACTACCAACACAGGACTATTTTCCTTTAAACTGTCCCTCTCTGCCCTAACTGGCTCTCAGGCTTTGGGGGAGGTGTGGGCTGGTTAGGGGCTCTGAAAGTGATACCATTTAATTCAATTAAATTAAGCACCAGGTATGGGGAGAGCAAAGTCCAGGTGATGATGGACTGATGGATGGATGAAGGACTCTTTATTGTTTGAATTCTAGACAGCAACCTGAAGGATCTTCTGTCCGGGAGCTATTATGTATTGTTGAGTTTATCGTAAAACATAAACTGAACTGAGGCCATTGATTGAAGGATCGCTCTGATCAGACCCAAGGGAAAGGAGCTTATCGCTGCAGGGTGTTGACAGTCTGGAGCAGGGAGGACTGGGGGGTGGAGATTATGGGGAAAAGGGGGCGTATGGATGGTTTGGTTGGCGAGATCACAAGGTAAGCCAATACACGCCATTACTTGTAAGGCACCATATCCTGGAAGCCCTGGCAGCGTGTACGATGTTTTGTTTTCCAGACCGTGACAAACTAAACAGACTGAAACGACTAAAAGATCTTTTGAAACTCAGCTCCCGAACCAACTTCCTGATGAGAACAAAGGAGCTTCTATTGTATCAGGTTTTAGTCTAGACTTAAACCCACACTGTTTTAGACTCTTTCTGATCACCTCACGTTGTTATGTTGCTATAGTGACTCAGCTCTATGACACTATTTCATTAACTTGGTACTTTTCTGTGACTCAGTTTCTGCTTCTTCTTCTCTGTATTGCTGCCTACAGAGGTTTGTTATCCTGTGGTAACTGGCTCCGGTCCTATATCAGCTGGTAGAGTCGACAACCTGCCAGAAGTATTTTCCTGTTTTTCCTCTCCCCTGTCACCAAGTGCTGCTATAGAGGAAGTTGTTCGCCCTTTCTGTACAATTATTATAAAGTTTTACCTTTACTGTGTCAAGTGCTGTGACTTGGTGCTATATAAATACCATTAACTCAATTGTTTTAGCAGATTTTGTTATTTATATGTACTGTTCATGCATTAAAAATTTTTTTAAATCTGTCATTTTTCTATACTCTTTCTACATACTGCCAATGTGTATGAACTGTGTTTTATAAATGAGCATACTTTGCCCAGAGGAAACAATGGGCACTGCAATGATTAACCAAACAACACAATTATGTGAAACTGAGAGAATACATGAACTCATGTTTCCTTGAAACTGCAATGAAAACAAGTTTTAAATTTCAGATGTTGACAGATAAAGCTCGGTGTGACAGCCAAGACCATTACCTGCCAATGTTCCTCTTTCCAGTGTAGCGAAACTGAATTAAACAGATCCTGGAAGGAGAGTGACAAACAAAAGTCAGTACAGGTGCAACCTAAAACGACCAAAACGCATACTTGGCTTCTCATATCATTAGCTGTGTATCTTTTTTTTGGCACACTGACAATATATTGTCAAGAATCGCTGCAGCTACTCACTCTAGCAAACTGAGGAAGTTCATGATGTCTTGAGGGCTGACTTTGTTCCAGTAGGCCATCAGAGTGTCTGCAGACACAGGGAAAGATGAAGTTGGATACATGTGTTTTTTTTAACAAGGTGTAGTCTCTGTAATAGCGTAGTGTAATAGCCTCTGTGGGTAGATCATCACTGACCCTCTGACAAGGTCTTGACGATGTGCAGGAAGGAGAACAGCAGGCCCTTGATCTCGTACTGGCCCAGTCTGCCGATGGGAGGCATGGGGCTGCTGCTCATGGTGGAGCCACGTCTGTGCAGCTGGAAACACAGAAACACAAAGGTGATGGAGTCCAATTAAAACCTTTAACCAATAAAGTCCACCTGAAACCGCTTTTCAAGAGGATCTAACTATCGTGACGTATTTCCAGCAAACAAAGAGTTTAATCTGAGGTAGTTTATCCACTGGTGATGCTGCAATACTGTGTTGTTTTTCTTATCACCACTTTATGGGTGGCATCAAAGACTAAAGGTGTTTGCTAATCTACAGCCATTTATTGCAGCTGAAGTGAATGAGTGTTTGAACTTCCATGTTTCAGATCATCACATATATGTATTTATACAGATGTACGCTCAGATCTGTTATCGGATCAGGAAACTTGATCAAATCTGTGTTTATGTGACGTTGGTGTGTTTTCCAGTATAAACCTATTACCAGGTCCCCCATCAGTGTGTAACAGTAACCGCAGAGGGAAAGGGTTTGTTATGTTGGAAGTGTGTTCAGACGGAGGAGGCACCTCCTGCTCAGAAAACATTAACACTGTTCAAAAGCAACAAGGAGGCTGTGTTTATATGACATTATTTTTATGAAGGTCTATTAGAAGAAAATGTGGCATGGAGACTTCAGATGTGGATCCAAAACAGTGTGTGTATGTGCCTAATCCCACTCACTATTACAGAAATATCACATGCAATATCAATAACTCTCCATAACTAGAAAAGCACTCGGAGAGCGCAGACCTCCGCCAAGCACATTTCCTTCCATATTGTGACTTCCACCAAAGATATTTCCACATGTATTTCAACAACACTTTTAAATTCCTTGACCATGATAACATACCATTAGCAACTGGATCCATAAAGATATCAATATTAGTTTAGGAGTTATTCACAAAAATCGCATTTTATATTATTATATATTATTTCTTCTGGATCTATCTCCTCAGCTTTTGAAGATACAGCAAATCCACTGACACCTTCCAAATTATTCAATAACTTGGCTATATGTTGGTTTTTGTTGCATGTTTATAGCTTCATTTGTTCTCTTTCTATGATGAAAAAGTCAAAGATCCTGTATTTTTAAAATAACTCTAAAAGTTACAGACGGATTACAGACAAAGATTGATCCAGATAAAGGAATAATTTTAGATAATATGATCCAGAATACGAAAAAATCGAGCTTTGAAACTTGCATCATAAAAAAAAAACAAATGAAGCTAGAAAGATGCAACAGACATCTTTAAACAGCCACGACACTGTGGAAGTAATATTGATATAAATAAACGCAAGACTAATACTAGTAATATCTTTGTTATCCTTGTTTTATTTTTCATTTCATTAAAGCAAAGTAAATTATAGTAGAGTAATTGCGATTTAAATTTGTTTTATTGATTATTTCTTGGGTCAAAAATGAGCCTTCACACTCTTATAATTACAGTGACTTGATCTTTGTAAACCAATAATTAAACATTTGTTCATTTTGAACTCACAAAGCAGATTCTTAGGATTCATCACAAATTGCAAAAGTATTTTATTCAAATGAATGAAAGAGAAAAATCTCTCAGAATGGATTTCTATTCTCCTCCACCAGTTGTTCAGACTGTCAGTCAAGTTCAAGTTCACAGGGGTAGAAACGTCTCGACTCCTCATTCACGCCTGTCGTTCCTCCCCCGTCCTCCCGCCCTCTCCCCCCTGTGCTCCGCGGTGACTGCATGGCGTTACTATGACAGAGGGGCTGTGGCGTTGTTATGGCAGCAGGCTGGATGGCCTGGCTATGTGCTGGTGAAAAGGACAGCCTGTCAGAGAGAGAGAGAGGGAGACTCAGGATCCCCCCAACAGCTGG
>OOFC01048978.1:0-12358 GCA_900323345.1 Pseudochromis fuscus
AGACTCAGCACAGACTATGAGGACTGTTGCATGGTGTGTAGTGCTGCTGTGTTGCTATGTTGTCATTATTGTGTTGCTGTGTTGTTGTTGTTGTTGTTGTGCTGCTGTGTAGCTGTGTTGTTGTGTTTTTGTGTTGCTGTGTTGTTGTGTTGTGTTGTTTGGTGTGTGTGTTGTTGTGTTTTTGTGTTTCTGTGTTGTTGTGTTGCTGTGTTGTTGTGCTGCTGTGTTGTTGTGTTGCTGTGTTGTTGTGTTGTTGTGTTGCTGTGTTGTTGTGTTGCTGTGTTGTTGTGTTGTTGTGTCATGTCGTGTTGTTGTGTTGCTGTGTTGTTGTGTTGCTGTGTTGTTGTGTTGTTGTGTCATGTCATGTTGTTGTGTTGCTGTGTTGGTCACCCACTCTCCAACACTCACTGTGAGTGTTGTGTGTCAGTGTTGTGTGTCCTGTTTCCCTCTTTACTTCAAATCATTTCAGACACTTTGTTTTTGACTCCTGAACATTTTTATATTGTTTGTATTTTATATTTTTCGTTTGTTACATTTTGTTGCCAGGTCTTGCTGACTGTGCTGTGGAGCAGTGAGGGACCAGAATTTCCTTCAGGATTCTTCTCATCATATTGTATCATGTGTGTGTTGTTTAGTTGTTTAAATCTAATCTAATCTGAACTCTCTAAGTATGTTGTACAGTTATATTTTTACTTAAATATATTTCCATCAACCATCAAATAGCCTTATTTTATGTAGTATTTTAAAAACCCTCTCCATGATACTTTGTAAAGCATCAGACAGAATGTGTCAGTGATCTCTGGTGAACACAAAATCACCTTCAACCTCAAGCTGTAAGCAGACATCAGCCTCCCTCGACCGCAGCATGAGGGGTTAAAGGCAGAGGATGTGGGACCTATGGATGCTTCAAACCAAACATCAAAGGTCACAGGAAGATGTGGAAGGTGAATGAAACGGCGGTCCCTGTGGTGGTCGGAGGTGTCGGGGTTGTGACCTCGAACTTCTAAAAACTGTACAAAGTAGCCAAGTGTCCGTCTGATGGATGAAAGCTTCCTCTGTTGTCGCTCGGTCCGTTGCCTCTTTAGCTGCTGAGCTACACTTCACCACTGGACTGTGTGTGTCTGCCGCTTTCTCTGGAAACAGCCACGAGTGAACAGAACAATCAAAACTACTCATATCAGTAGCTGTAAAAGTTACACATTCACCTACACACACAGACACACACCTGCCACAGTGAAGCTGCGGAGCCTCTCCTCCAGCCGGGCTGACTCATCCTGGATTCAGCTGTCTGTGTTTGAGTACGCGCTCCGAATGAAATGTCAGACAACCTTTAAACGGTCACATCAATTACATGACTCATTGACAATTTGGGCCTCGCTAACCATCTTTCATGGCTTGTCCTTTGCCAGGCGAGTCAATTAAATGAGCTAAAAGGTTTCCTGGATCCACGTACGGGAGTTTTATCACACTCCTGTTTTGTTCTGTTGTCTTTGTGGAGGTGTGAGGAGAAGGAGACACAAGTTCGATGCTTCTTCACAACGATGCGTAGATACAGGCGTAGATACTGGGATATCAGGATGCATCTTGTAACCTAAGACTGCACATTACTGTCCAACAACACCACTGCTTCAGGAACCTTCAGGACAAACTCTGGACACCAAAATGTTGCTTTATCACACAAACACGAAGCCACAACATGAGTGCACATTCGAACATAACCACAGGTACTGGTGTCAGCCTCTGTTGAAGCTGTAATTGTTTTGCATTCACTCAACGACCCAGCAGCACCTTCAGCTGGTTACCGTGACGACCTTGACATCTGTGATGCGATGGAGAAGGAGGAGTGTTGTCATGACGAGGAACAGAGAGAAGAGTCTGAGCAGGAATAAATGAGCAGCGCTGGGGTTTGAAACAGCACCACTCAGCTTTAATGTTAAGTGTTAATTATGGTTTTAGAGATGGTTAATGGATCATCTGTTGTTTAATGGAGCAGCTGTAAGAACAACTGCAGGGGCTGTAGCAAAACTCCTGAACATGTAATGTGCTTTTTTATAAGACGCTGGGATTCAGTCTTACATCCTTATTTTGTTTCCAAACTGTCTTGGTGAAAATTTAGCTCATCAAATTCTTGGTAATTAAACATAATTACTAAATAATAATAATAATAATAACTCTACTGCATAATTTATCAGTTATGACATAGGGATGTCTGAACTCAACTTGTCGAAGTTACCAACAGAGGGCGCTCCACTCATTTTAGTTTATTTGTTTAACGAGGAAAAATTAGTTGAGTGAGGTTAGTTGATAAACTTTAACAAAAACAACAAAACAAATTATATTAATTAAACCAAGACTTTTTTTCTCACATTAACCACAACCAAAGTCCTTTACGAATAAAGAAACAAACTAATATTTACCACTCCAAATAACTCAACTACCAACTACAAAATAATCTACTCCATGATCAAGACATCAAAATAAAACCACACAAACATCCTGGGATACAAATCAAACTGTTTACTGTAGTTACCGCTCGTGTCTCTGGAGGGATCTGTGCATTGAGCATCTGGTAAGGTTTGGGCATCTGGTAAGGATGAACCCGAACGCCTCCCTTGGGAGGTGTTCCGGGCATGTCCCACCGGGAGGCGACCTCGGGGTCGACCCAGGACACGCTGGAGGGATTATGTCTCTCGGCTGGCCTGGGAACGCCTCGGGATCCCCCCCGGAGGAGCTGGTGGAAGTGGCTGGGGAGAGGGCGGTCTGGGTCTCTCTGCTGAGGCTACTGCCCCCGTGACCCGGACCCTCCGGATAAGCGGGAGACGACGATGAACAGCGTCAGAGTGTCGGGGAGTCCGCTCTCTTATTGAAGTTTCCTCCTCCAATGAACACGCTGAACACATTCAGGGACACAGCCAGCGAGAGGAGGAGGGACCAGAGAGAGATGACCCGCATGTAACACTCCCGCCCTGAGATGTTGAATATGTGGCAGAAAACATGTTCAACATTAACAGTGCGTCCACTCGTCTTCCTCGAGGCGCTCAGGCAAAAAACAAAAAGTGAGATTTGTTAAACCAACCACGTCCTCGCCCTGCCCCCGATTCATATGTGAAAAAGTCATTGAGCTTGGACAACATCTCAAACCCACTCAGGTGTCCCTGAACAGGGGCAACGTTTGCCAACAGGCAAGGGCCCCGGGTGAGCTGGGGGGGGCCCAAGAGCTGGTAAAGGCTGACTTTCTACACCACTGGCCCTGTGCAAAGTTACAATGACAGTCAGAGACTTAACCTCCCTAAGGAGGCCCCACCTGACTCCACTCACTGCAGCTACAAGTGGGACCCCACTAAAAAAAAAGGCAAGATAGTGGGAAGTGGAGCAGAAAATAAGAATTAAATATAGTACTAAATATTAATAAGATATGTCAAAACTGGCTCGGAGGCCTTGACAAAAACCAAAGAAGGCAGGAGGGATGCCCGCAAACAATATATTTATTATACATGTGAAATAACATAAAATTACTCAAAGGTGTAAATATGGAAAGCCTATATCTGAAATCAGGAAGATCAGTTGTGTGAGTGAGTGCATGGATGTGTGAAAGTGATGTTTGTGATCTAAGTGTAAAACAAGAGAGAACAAAGGAAGTGTGCTGCAGCACAGCAGGCAGGAGCTGGACCAGAGAGATAGCAACATAAACCTGACTAACACCTACAGCACAGGACTGGCTACCTGGGAGGAAGAGGAGGAGATGGCAGAGGAGGAACCTGGGAGACAAACATTCCCTCTGTTGCAATATTTTTGTCTGTGTCAGATTGTTAATAGCATAGAGGTGATGATCACTGCCTCTGGGGGCCCCTGTGAATTTTTGCTGAAGGTCCCAACACACTTTAGAATCACCCTTGTCCCTAAATAACCACCACAGACAGAGCAACAGCGGCATCACAAAGCCACAGGTGGCTCAGAAGGATCAGCACTGGACAGCTCCACAGCTGCTCAGGCCATGATTGACCAGTTCAGCACCGGTCAGTTCCACAGCTGCTCAGGCCATGATTGACCAGTTCAGCACCGGACAGCTCCACAGCTGCTCAGGCCATGATTGACCAGTTCAGCACCGGACAGCTCCACAGCTGCTCAGGCCATGATTGACCAGTTCAGCACCGGACAGCTCCACAGCTGCTCAGGCCATGATTGACCAGTTCAGCACCGGACAGCTCCACCTCCCCTCTATCAGAAAGGCAGGGCTTCACCATGTTAATGTGACACAGTGTCTTCAACGTCCTGCTCACTGCGCAGTTCTGACTGTTGGACACTGTAACTACACAGTGTCCACACACCATGCCTGCAGAGCAGAGTCAAGACCAGACAACAAAACTTCATCACCAGGACTAAAACCTCTGCTTTTGGTATCTTTATCAGACACTTGCTTTTACTCCACAATAAGACACAGCACCACAAACACACAAAATGTAGGCAATAATAAAGAGAAAATATTTATTTAACACTGAATTGAGTAATGAGTAAAACGAGGTGTTGCCAAGTGTTCCCATAATGGAAAACAAGCAGCGATTTAAATCATTATTATTCATTAATTCATTCATAATCAGTTATTTCATGCCGAGTTCTGCTGTGTTACACTTTTTAATAATTTGTATAAAGCTAAACTTCACATATATACGTAAAACATTAGATTAATTAGACACATTATACTTTTTTAAAATGTTTTCTGTGAACTGAAGCCCCTCTCGGTCTAACACCACCACTGCTGCCATTGTCAACATCATCTGCTGGATTAGAATAAATTACACGGCCATGGACATATTGTCTGTCTGTCACTGTATTTCAGTAACTCCTGTTGTATTTTATGGACTGCCTCCTTGTTTTTTGGACACTTTAACAATCCTGACACACTCTCGTGGAAGAGAACATCAACGTCCAAGACAACGTTTCGATAGGTGTCAGACCATTTTGTCCCAGGCGTTGAAAAATCCACGTTTCGGGTGTGATGCATCAGAACCAGAACGACTGGTTGATCACCTGCTGACACCAAAAGAAAGAAGAGGAACTTCAGATTCAGCTGTGCAGGACTTCCTGAGAGGAGGAACATGTCATTTTCCTGCTTGTTTTGTTACTTGTGTGAGGAACTGACATTACCTGACATTTCATTCATGGCTGCCTCCACGTCTGAACCAATACGTGATGCGATTGGACAGAAAAGAATGATGAGGTGGGATCTCTGAAGGTCTGTTCTCTGCACTCTCAGCTCCTTGCAGTTCTCCACTTGGCTCAGCAGAGCTTCATCAGCTCCAAAGGTTTGGCCTGTAGTGACTGTGTGGATCATTACTGGGAACAAAATATAAATCAAGACAAAATGATCAGAGACAGAATCCCTGCAACAGCTTTTTTACATCAGATGAGACACTCACGTACCAGCATCATCAGATGATGTCTTCTGGCCTCCTAATGAGAAACATAAAGCAGTTTTCACCATCATCTGACACACGTTGGTGCATACAGCTGATGGACATGTGGTATCCATGAATACAGCTTGAAGTGCCTCATGTTTGAAGCCAGGTGGTCAGAACAACCTCACAGTTTGTTGATGCTGCTTCACAATTTACAGCTGAGACCAAAGTTTACAGTTGGGAGAGAAATGTGTGATTGTCAGAGTTTTACTGACAATACACATCCTGTACTTACCATTTGTAACTTCGTCTAGAGCTGCTGATGACTTTGATCTCTGAAAAAGAAAACATGACCAGAGTAATTTGTCATATATATACTGTACATGAGGATATAAAGTTCAGGAGGAAGTCAGAACAACACTAAAGGTATTTTATTTGTCCTGTCTGTGAGGAACCAGAACCTCCACCACACGACTAAACATTTGCACACTACGATGTAAGAAATGTACAAAAAGACAGAAAACAAAAAACAAAACAAAAGCAATGACAGTGACATAGAAACTGAGTCAATACACAAAGTGACAAACACGTCACGACACACCTGGCACATGTTTGTTGCAGAGGTTTGTGACTCTTGAAGTCGACCTCCCACTAGTGTTTTTTTAAATACTCAACAATGTGAGTTTATTTCCATTTTAATTTTCATATTCAGTGTTTCAGACTTATTGCAGACGTCATTGTCAGATGAGGACACTAATGGAAATGATGGAGCGTTCTCTTCATTCAGTAACTTGTAACTTTTCCTTTGTGTTTTGTGCGTCTTGCAGATTTTCTGTCTGTGTTTTCTTTTTCATTTTATCTCTGCACGTCGTACCTGTGCTGATGAAGACGTTTTGTTCACTTGGTTAAGTTTTGTCTATTTGTGGTTGTTTTCTTGAGTTGCAGTGTGTTGAACTCTGTGTTGAAACATGTTGTCCTGTCACCACCAATATGTGAACAGTGAAGAGACATGACCACAAGTGAACTGACCTGTTGGAGTGATGATGTTTCTCCAGAGGAGGTGTGGTCACCTGGGGGAACAGATGTAAACAGTAGAATTTGTATTATAACACACACACACACACACAAAGAGACACACACACGCAAAGAGGCACATACCATCAAATGACGGTTCCATGATTTAATCTGAAAACCAAGAAGAAAAACAGCAGATTTTAAAGTCTTGGACACATTTGAATGCTGCTCCTACATAAATATTTCAGTGCTTTATGAGTATTTCAATATTTTTTAATCAGGATGCTGGTGCAAATGTAAGAAGACTGTGCTCTGAATCAGCTGCAGGTGTAAAGCCAGTAAAAAGTCAGCATCACTGTAGTCAATACAAACATGAAAATCAAAGCATATGTTACTCCATCCAACAAAACTGCATCTGTTCTGCTCTGTATAAACCACTTAATAACATTTAATCTAAAAAGAAGTGGAAATTTAAACCTACATGAGAAATAAGAGAAGTTGTGATTTGGGGTTCAGTTGGTTTCTGAATCATTGTTACAGTTTCCCAGATAATTTAAAGTTTGGACTAGAGACCAACCGCTAAGCATGCAATGCTCTCATTGACCACTAAGTGCTGTCCCTAAAAGGCGGAGCTGGGGAGCAGCAGTGAGACTCCACCTGTCAATCATACCAGACATCCTCCTGAATACGAAAATCTGTTTCTGATCAAAGGGCTCGTTATTCAAAGTGAACAAAAGAAGCCACATTAACTGTTCCTTATGTTGAAACTATTGATTAAAATCTATTTCAACCTCATTTTAACAGAAACAATAACAGAGATCTGCAGTACGTGAAGGACTATCATCCTCAAGCTGATGGAGTCACACATCTTAGAGTTTTGCTCTACGGCCCAGTCGGAGTCGGAAAGTCCAGCTTCATCAACTCTGTCAGCAGCTCTTTAAGAGGGAGGATGATGAATACAGCTTCAGCCAGTGCAACCACCTCTGATCAGAGTCACACCAAACATGTACGTGAGCTCCTTCATTCACTCTACACTGAGAATCTGTAGGTTAATACCTCCGATCAGTTTCCATTTACACCTGATTGGTTGGTTACATAAAAGAAAAAATACTTTTAGTTAAACTCCAGATAAAGTCTGGTATTCAGTATTTAGTAACTAACCAACCTCTGGGTCTCCTCCTGGTTGGGTGTGGCTGGTAAACCGCCAAAGGGAGGCACCTAGAAGGCAGTCCAGTCCACACATGTAGACTGGACAGGCAAACTCCCTTGCCCCCTCATACCCCTTTTCCAACAAACAGGTTCCAGGGCCAGTTCCTGACTGAGCCCCAGTTTGTTGGTTTTCCACCACTGTGAGAACCGGCCCCTGCCCCTAAAACAGGGGCCACCTCTGGCCCCACTTCTTTGCTGGGCCAGACTTAGCACCGATTAAGCAGCGACTACACCAGGAGCTGGAGGAGCAACGGTAGAAACACAACTAGTGATAGTAGCAGAGTAAAGTAATGAAAATATGGTTTTGTCTCTGGATCCCAGTGTAGACTGTAAAATCAGGAACAGCATTTGTGTGCACACGATAACTCCTCCATTTAAACATTATTACAGTGAAGGTGCACTTCAGCGTCATATGCGACCAGCAAGGACAACGTAATTCCCCAAAACTGAATAAATACCGCCCGTAGCGATGCAACACTGCTTTGTTAACTCAATCATGTTGTAACTAGAAGATCTGCTGAAATAATAATTTTTTCATGGACTGATAGTAACAGGGTAACAGTAGTTTGTTAACAGCAGCTAGCTTGCTAGCGGCCGGTTGTTGAGAACCGGCTCCCTCTGCAGCGACGTACTGACGTACGTGACACGGCCCCAACCTGGCCCCCTCCCGATGGAAAAGCAAACTGGTTCTTGGGAGGACCGGCTTCTGAACCAACTGAGCCCTGGCTCGAGCCCCAGCCCGGAACTGGTCCTGGAACCTGTTTGGTGGAAAAGGGGTATCAGTAATCTAAACCTGGCCCACTGCTCCACCGCCAGGATGAAATCCACATCGTTCCTCCTCAATCTGAGGTTCAACTTTTGGCCAGAGTCTCTTTTCCAGCAGCCTGGCACAGACTGTCCTGGGGGGGCCAAGTGTGATACCCCAGTAACCGGTACACACTGCACTGCCCTCATTCTTAAACATAGGGACCTCCACCCAGTTTGCCAACTCATGGGCACTGTTCCTGAGGTCAGTGCAAAATGACCAAGGACTATCAACCATACCAGCCCCACAATGACCAGGGTCTTCAGCAATGATGAATTTTATCAAACTTGTTTGTCTTTTCCACATAAATGCTGTTCTGGTCACACTCCCTTCAACATCATCTTTTTTTTTCTTGTTTTGCAGCTTGAATCAATATATTCATATGTAGAATCTCAGAAAAATCATTTATGAGAAGTCCTTCTTTCTTTTCTGATCTTTGTGTCTTAAAGTATAAAACCCATCGCATCGAGAAAGACGGCAGACTGAACTATTACCCTGTTGTCTTCAATGACATCATGGGTCTGGAGGAAGGTTCTAACAGAGGAGTCAGTGTGGAAGACATCAAACTGGTCATGAAGGGACATGTGAAGGAGAATTACAAGGTACAACTGTCACACACTTTCATCATTTCAGAGGAAAGCTACAAGTGAGGGTTTTTTTTAAATGTTAAAAGACATTTTATTGCTTTTAGTGAAATTCTTGAGATCTTCTGTCTCCAACATCCAAACTGTTTAGTCTACAGAACAAAACTCTGCTGATCCTGGATTTGGAGTGATAAATATTTGGATTTTTTTGCAGTTCAATCCTGTATCTCCATTGTCCACTGGTGATTCTGGCTACAACCCTTCACCCTCTAAAGATGACAGAGTCCACGTCCTGGTTTGTGTCTGCTCTGCTGACACAGCAGAAATCAAAAGCTCAGTTCTACAGAAGATGAGAGACATCAGAGAGGAAGCCAGCAACTTGGGTAAGACGGGAGGGTGGGGAGGACTCTGAGTCGAGTTTCAGTCATTGAACCACATCTTTATGGAAATTCCAGTTGCCCCCTACGACATCAGGGCTAAAAAAAGTCGTTCATACTGTGAATTTTTTTACAACATCGGGTATCTTGTTGATGACAGCACATACCTCCCAACAGTGTCTCCAGAAAGGAAGTCATAGTGTTGCTCTCCTGTCACATACAAAGTAAAAGAAAAGGTAATTTGATAGTGAGAAGAGAAAGCTGAGAATGAAGTTCTCTCAAAGTGGGTGTAGCAGCTGTTTCTGTTCAAATAAAATAACATACAGTACAAATGTATATCGTGTATATGTTAGTGTTGTGGAGGTGTGGGGGGAGGGGCCTCGGAGGCCGTTGGGCCAAACTTAAGAATCAAAATGTTCATCATTTAGTAAAATAAAATATATGAAATCTTAACACTGCCATAACATACAGCTGAAAATGTACTTTGAGATTGGTGACTGTGTGTTTACTGCTTGTTTCAAACTGTATTCACTGCATGTCTTACAGGTATCCCCCAAATGGCTATTATCACCAAAGTTGATGAGGCCTGTGGAGAGACTGAAAAGAATCTGAGGGATGTCTACAAGAGCAAATATGTGAAGAGAAAGGTGAGTTTCTTCTGTTCCTTATAGCATATGAGTTTTAAAATGTGGAGATCTACACTGAGCTTATACTGAAAAACTGTTTCTTTAAATCTCAGATGGAAGAATTCAGCAGAACAGTGGGGATCCCACTCAACTGTGTCCTTCCTGTGAAGAACTACAGTAAAGAAATCAGCACCAACAGTGATGTTGACACTCTGATCCTGAGCGCACTGAGGCTGATGATTGACTTTGGAGACGACTTCATCAACAGACTGTAAACCACCAGAGCAGACCGCTGAGACATTATTGGAGCATGCTAGCATGATTAAGCTACATTTCTACACATTCATTATCAGGTGTAATAATCCATAAGGCAGGGGTTTCCTAGTTGTCCTAATGTGTAGCTGATGCCTTTAATGGGAATAAAGGGGATGTATTATAGAATTAATATGTATTGTTTGGTATTTAGCTCCAAGCCCACTGACTGTGAGATTTTAAAACAATCTCATTGTTGAGCTGCTTGAAGGAGTAAAACGAGCACTGAAAAACAGACTGTTCATCGTGGACCTAACACGTAGGGTTTTTGACTAAAATACAGTAATTGAAAGTGGAGTTTCACCAAGAAACTTCACAGACATGTTCTAGGACCATATAAGACTTATTTTAACTTCCCTGCAACCAGTATAATACATCTCCTTTAAATGTTGGTGAGCATGACTGAAATTTGACAAAATAATTGAGAGTAATAAAAGAGTTGTATTTCTATTTCATCACAGTATCCAGTGTTTCTGCTCATCAGTTTCAGCACTGTGTACAAAGAAGTGTTAAATCAAAGGCAACAGGGAAAATGTTTATCACATGTCAGTTTTATCTTTATTGTTGAATTGTGCATTGATTATAAATCTGATTGATTGATTATAAACAGTTGTCAGTTAATAATATAAAGGGGCTGAGTTGCTCATTCACTGAGTCTGTGTCATTGTTACAACAGTTCACATCCCTCAGAGCAATATGGGGACACCTGAGTGCATTATAAGATTTTAAAATGGCTATTCTCACCAAAGTTGAGGAGGCCTGTGATGAGACTGAAAAGGATCTGAGGGATGTCTACAGGAGCAAACATGAAGACAAAGGTGAGTTTCTTGACTTCCTAATAGAGTATGAGTTTTAAAATGTGGAGATCTACACTGAACTTATACTGAAATACTGTTTCTATAAATCTTGAATGACAGATTTCAGCTCAACACTGCGGATCCCACTCAACTGCATCCTTCCTGTGATGAAATCAGCACCAACAGTGATGTTGACACTCTGACCCAGAGCGCACTGAGGCTGATGATTGACAATGGCGATGACTTTGTTGACAGACTGTAAACCACCAGAGCAGACCGCTGAGATAGTGACATCAAAGGAGCATCCTAGCATGATTAAGAAGCTACATTTCTATACATTCATTATCAGGTGTAATAATCCATAAGGCAGGGGTTTCCTAGTTCCTCTAATGTGCAGCTGATGTTTTTAATATGATTAAATGTTGATGAGACTGACAGCTTCCTGTCAGCACAAGTCTTGATGTACAAAGATGGGGCTAGACTGAACAGTGTTTAGTGTTTCTACTCATTAGTTTCAACACTTTATACAAAAAAGTGCTAAATCAAAGGCAACAGGAAAAATATAGAAAAAAATAGGTAAATGATTTTATTAACTGGTTTGAGAATATTTTGTTCAAATATAGTCAGAAAACTATCAAAAACAATCTCTTGGTTTTGACTTGTTTTTTGCAGTAAAGATTAAATATCCACAAAAAGGAAAGATTCATATTGACCGACCACCCCCCTGTATCTGCATGAAATGGTTCGGTCCTGCTGAGGCTCGCTCACTATGACTGTGCTTAGCAGCAGTCAGTAGCTGCCAGAGCGCTACAGTGCTGCTTAGTACTGAAATAAATACAGTTTTCAGAAAAGGAAAGAGAGAAAGGAGAGAGAAGAGAGGAAAAAGAGAGGGTGTCAATGTGTGAGCCAGTTTTTCTCCACTCAGACCAACCACCCCCCTACATCTGCATGAAATGGTTCGGTCCTACCATAGCGCGGTCACCGGTCGCGGTGCTTAGTAGCAGTCAGTAGTTGTGGCAGAGCTACAATGCTGCAAAAATACGGTTTTTAAAAAAGGACAAAGAGAGACAAGAGGAAAAAGAGAGGATGTCAATATGAGCCAGTTTTTCTCCAACAAAGGTTTGTAGCTGAGCTTACAGTCTGTGAGTGGGAGGAGTTAACCTGTTAGCATAATGTCCGCAGTGAAACAAGCTAGCTGCAGGCTAGTGTTAGCCTACTTCTCACTGCTTATTAACCAA
>OOFC01048979.1:0-11370 GCA_900323345.1 Pseudochromis fuscus
TGAATTTCCAAAAGCCCTTTATCACACACTTTATGTCAGAAAACTTTTTTTTTTTTTTTTTTAACCAATCCACAGTTGAGAGAAAAACTCCTATAAAGCCACACTACTTTTTTCTGCGGTGTCTTGAATTAAGTAAATTATAGGCTTTTGAAAAGACAAAACACACACATGTATCTTTTTGGTTCTCACTTGAGGGTGGAGGTGCGGTTTCTCCTGCCTCGGCCGCAGTGAGTCTCTGTGTCTGCTCAGCACACAAACCATTTCCTGCGTCTGCCCTCCAAGCCATTAGATGACAAAACCAATACAGTCCTGCTTAAATCTGTATTTTATACACGAGAAAGCCGACACTGATTTGTGCTGTATTTTTCTCTTATATATTTACGATGTTCTGGCCTCTGTTCATAGTGTGATGAAGGAGTGACAGGCTATACATTATTTATCTGTCCATAAATGATTTGTGTTAAAAAAAAAGGAGTCGGCTGTTTGTCATTGAGCACTACATGAAATTCGCATCTCTTTGAAAACCAAACTGCAAGAAGTCCTTGAACATTTCCACACTGCTTCACTGTGCATAATGCAGGTCTAAGGTCCTTATATATTCCATCCGCGCTGTCACCGCAATTATTGATGATCTCTTGGATATGTTTGTAGGCATAATACATACAAGCTCATACACTATTCAGTGTCTGACACGTAAAAACACACACTCATGCAAGCACATTCAGACTGTACGTGCACATCTGAACTGATACAACTAGGGACCAACTGTGTTTTACTCCATGTGTAGTGTGCAACAGTTAGAGTGTTCAAGGAGAAATATTCAGCACTGGAAGCAGGTTTGCAAATGGAAACATGTCTGTTGATCAAAGCAAATTCTAGTCAAGGTTTCTCACTTTTCTATTAACACACGAGTGCTGTGTAACATGTGCTGACATTGTAAAACAGCAGTAGTGACCGGAACCAGTTTTGTTACATGCAGCCGTTCAGGAGGAGCGCCAGCGAGCCAAGGACAGAAACGAGAACGAGGTGGAGTCGACCAGCTGCGTCAACGAGGACATGCCCGTGGAGAAGATCCTGGAGGCCGAGCAGGCGGTGGAACCCAAAACCGAGACCTACATCGAGACCAACCTCGGTGTGCCGTCGAGCTCGGTGAGTCAGCCTTTGTTTGATTTCAAACACTCACATGCTGAGTGTTTCTGCAGCGAGTTGAGCACACACATCTACACAGTAAGGGCTTTAGGTTAGAGAATGTTTGCTCATATTCACTACATTAGACTGAGTGTTTCCTGTCAGTCATTCTTACCTGGTAACACGATGTCCACCTACACTCAAATGAAACACCTCTAAGAGTATAACTTGCTTCAAACACAGGTCTTCACCACTGTGTCTAAATGAGTGTGGAAAGGTTTATTCAAGTGCAAATAGCCATCTTCCTCATTTCCAGTATGGGCAGTACGACACATGGCGGGAACAAAACAATTAAAATAATAAAGAAATAAAGATAATATAAAGTTCGGACACAAGTGAGTAAAGCAATCAAATATTGTTTCCAATATTATATACTTTCATTCAATCACAGCTGCTGAAATTCACTAACATTGTATCCTATCAAACAGCAATCATCATGTTTAAGGCAAAAAAACAGACAATTACCAGAAAATATCCAAAATGTATTCAGAAATCAGGAGGGAGGTTTTCAATTAAGGGGGAAATATAACTTTAAAATCTTAAACACACGAACAACCTTGAAAAGTTTTTGTGTATCTATCACCGGTGTCAAACTATGGAAAAAATCTAAGTAAGGAAATCAACAAAGTCCAAATAAACACTTCAAGAAAATGTGCAAAAACATGGTGTTTAGCAGGTACAAGGAAATTATTATGAACTGAATATTGGTGATTATCACGGATTATTTGATATGGTGTGGTGATGAGAGGCAGAGAAGGCTGTGTGTATATGTGTGTATGTGTATATATATATATATATATATGCATATATGTGTATGTATGTCAATATGTATGTATGTATGTATGTACATTACCGTTCAAAAGTTTGGAGTCACCCAATCAAACCAATGGTTTTCCAATGACAACAATGACCATGTACAGACTGAGGGATCTACCAGCTTGGTCTACAGGCTTTACTCTGATTACATATGTTTTAGACTTGACGGGAAACACTTGTGTCAGACACAGGAGAGGCAGAGATATGGTTGGGGGACGTTTTGCTGGTTCAGAGACTTCAGAGGTTGTATTTTATATTATTTTGCTTCCTCAGATTTCATTTCTATATTATGTTCTGCATTAATCTGTTTGGTAGACGTCAGGAAGCCTGTGCAATTTTTTACTATTTAGCATATTGAAAATAAACTAACTAACTATATGAGTGAAAAAATGAGCGATCTGACAGTGTACTATCATGGCGGTTTGTTTACAAACAAGCAGAATTTCTTCTTCTATGGCAAATTGTTGGTAGATTTAACCGGTGGGAAGATATGGCGCATATCAGAAAGGTTGTATTCATCTTCATGTAATCACAGCTGGTGTGTCAATACATTCACTTTGTGTTTCCAGTGAACTGGTGAGATTGACTTGAATTGGCCATAAGCAAACTTTAAAAGTGAATAACAGTTTGCAAAAGCACCATAAAAACTTTGAGGTGTCCGGACAGAGAAAGGCTTTGTCTCCTCAGATGGGATTTTCTATGTTAAAAACTCATGGATGTTGTTGATGTAATGGCCACAGATACAATGAAGTTTGATTCCTTGCAGTGTCTTCAACTCTGTACATATACAGAACAGTAATTAAAATATAGTGGTTTGCAGTCAGTATGGAGGAGCTTAATGCCTTATTTTGTACTTATGTGTAATGACTTGCGTCAGGGGCCATCGATCAAGTGGAGACTGTGTCCAACTGTACTGCCAGTGAAAGTTAGAGAAGACAAAACAAAGTGCTTCTCAGATTTATGGCTTATGACTTTATTTTAGAAATGTTTCGCTCTCCAAACTCTTACTGGAGCTTTTCCACCTTTGTCCACAAGTTATTTTAATTTTTTCCATATGCGAGTAACTCCTGTGTCTCTTTATTGCATTGAATTGTAGAGTCCAGAAACAGCACACGTACAAGCCAAGTCAGATTTGCCTGCATGTGGTCATAGTATAAAATACATCAGTTCATTCATTTTTCACTGGAAAAATATTTGAAATATGTTTGATTTTTGTTGTACAGTGTAAAGCTGGCATCCTGCTGGTAGAGATGTTAATGAGCATCAGATAGGAGGCTTGTTTGTCTTCCTTTGGTCCCTTTGGAGGGGACTGCTTGTGGTTTACCTGTTCACCTCCTACCAGCTCCTTCACTCAGCTGCGAGCCTCCTCATCTATCCCCTCAGTATCAGCTGGGCACTGTGGGCTGTCTCTGACACAGAGGAGACGAGGAGTGATGAATAATGTAACAGACAGACTGTTCCTGAAAGCATCCCACAAAGCCTCAGCTTTCTCAGGAATTCTGCTGGAAGATGGGAAACAGAGGAGCTGCGCAGCGAAAGGAGGAGGAGGAGGAGGGTGAGACTGAAGGAGGGAGGAGGAGAGGGAGGGCTTCTTCTGGGATTCATCTGCTTAAGGGGAGGGAAATGTCCTGTGAAGTAAAGGTAGAAATGTGCGGGCTGTTATGTGAGTAAATGGGAGCTATTTTGGGGGGGTGCAGATGGAAATGTAGGAGATGAGCGCTGACATTAGGGAGAGGAGGAAGGAGCAGGGATTCACGGGGGAGCGGCTGCCAGCTCAGACACACTAATGCACTGAGTGTGTTTGGGCTCAGCCACGGCGCGTCCCTCCATGTCTGCTGCATCCCCAACATCCTGAGCAGATTTGCTGTGGGAGCAGAAGAGATGAAAACAGCACTGATACGCTGCAAGAGGCTGAGGAGTGTTTTGTAATCAACTTTCATAGAGGAAATAGTTTGTAAAAGAAAAGTAATGCATTACACTGAAGATCACAATGAGGACAGATTAGGTGTGCTTGTGGCTAGAGGACAGTTTAGATCTACCGTGCATGGCAGTGACTTGGGGTTTGACATCAAATATTACATGTGTTCTTACAAGCACAGTTGGCCGTGTTGGGAAACTAAGAAGGGCTGTTGTCCTTGTTGCTAAACTAGCAACTTTTCTTAAATCTTCAGAGATAGTGTGTCTAAAAACTGAGCAATCAGAGCTAGAGAGCATCAGAGAACCTCCACCAAGGCATTTCAGGAGAGGTAATCCAGCTGTACTGATGCTATAGACCAGGGGTGCTCAATCCTGGTCCTCGAGAGTCCCTATCCTGCATGTTTTAGATGTTTCCCTCTTCCAACACACCTGATTCAAACGATCAGCTCATCATCAAGCTCTGCAGAAGCCTGATAACGATCCTGATCATTTGAATCAGGTGTTGGAAAAGGGAAATCTCTAAAACAGAGGTACTCAATTCTGGTCCTCGAGGGCTGCTATGCTGCATGTTTTAGATCAGGGGTACTCAATCCTGGTCCTTGAGAGCCCTATACTGCATGTTTTAGATCAGGAGTATCAATCCTGGTCTTTGAGAGCCCCTATCCTGCATGTTTTAGATCAGGAGTATCAATCCTGGTCTTTGAGAGCCCCTATCCTGCATGTTTTAGATCAGGGGTACTCAATCCTGGTCCTTGAGAGCCCCTATCCTGCATGTTTTAGATCAGGGGTACTCAATCCTGGTCCTTGAGAGCCCCTATCCTGCATGTTTTAGATGTGTCCCTCTTCTATCACACCTCATTCAAACGATCAGCTCATCATCAAGCTCTCCAGAAGTCTGCTAACGATCTTGATCATTTGAATGGCCGCCCTTGAGGACCAGGATCGAGTATCCCTGATCTAAAACATGCAGGATAGGGGTTCTCGAGGCCCAGAATTGAACACCCCTACTATAGCCTGAAGACTGTTGTCTACTTGAAGGGAAATAGCAACACAAACATGTTAAAACAATTGCCCATTATGACAGATTTGACATCATGGAGACCTCGGGTGATACACTGTGTTTCCAGCTGACCCTTTACCTCAAGTGGATCCTGCGATGTTGGCAGAGTTTCAGGATGCATGCTGTCCTGACCACAAGGACTCCCCTTCTCTCCCAGTCCCGTCCCCCTTGCCTTCCCTCCCGCTCGGCCTCCATTGAGAGGCGCTGCCCCGTGCTATAATTAATCACAGGGCCTAGGCAATGAGTGTACACCATGAATAGGCCACCGCCACTGTCTAATGGCCGGGGTCTGGCCAAGCTGAATAAAGTGTGTTTATCTCATGGTGACCTAGAACAGGAGTTAAACAGGCGTTAGTAATATGCCTTCAGTCAGACAAGGAGAGGTCCTCTCTTAAGGAGGAGGGGGAGGAGAGGAAGATGCTATCATTCCCTAATCCTGAGGGGGTTTCTTTACTTGTGTTTAGTGCATTTCCTCTATCCCACTCTCTTTTTTTGTGTTATTTTTGGGTGGCTTTGCATTCATTTATATTAAGGTTTATATAAAAGGTTCTTATCTTCCCCTAAACTTCAGACAGGAAGCGTTGCTGTTATTTAGATGATAATTAGCTGATGATTCATCCCCACACTAACACACGAGGACATTTTCTTTTCTCAATCTAAAAAAGTGGGACACTTGAGCAATTCATTTTCATACTGATGTGTATGAGTACCCAATTTTCTCTCTGTTGTCACGCTAGTATAGTCTGGTTCAAGCAGAATAATGAAAAATTGAAAGGCAAATCTTTCGTCTCCCCTCCTCAAGTGATGAAAATTTCATAGGACAGTATGCAAGCCTGGCATTTCTCTAAGTTGCTGGGATGATCGACCACGATGGTGCAGCGTGCACTCTTTGATTATGTGGGAATGAAGACGGTTTGGTTTGTGGCAGATACTTTTTCTTTTTTTCTTAATTTAAGTTCATCTTCGCACTTCCTGTCGCAGTTGGAGGTTTTAGCTTCCACCTGCTCATTTCATGCACATGTTGCTACGAGATATTCCCAGATGGACTTCAATCATTTTATACAAGGAGGTTGGTGCTATTCTCAGACGGGTCACAGCGGGCTCCTCCATTGTGGCCCGATAAGATCCCGAACGCTGCTCTGTGACAGGAACAGTAAATACAGTAATGTGATGCCCGAGAATTGTTTCAGGAAAGTGTAAGCTCTTCTCCCCTGTCATCTCCACAGACAGAGGCAAAGAAACCAGGTCAGTGTAAACACGGCTAAGATAGCCATACAACATTCATGAGGCTCGCCATGTTTAACGAGAACCCTGGGACTTGTATTCTTATGAGGAGGGGTGGCTCGACCGTGGCGAACACTGAAGCCCCCTTTTGTTTTTTCTTTTTCTGTGCCGGGTCTGCCCTTTGGAATGAATTAGCCGAATCTGTTTATGTGTTTTTGAAGGGGAAGCACTGCGCACGAAAACTGTCGCACTCAACTGCACCGTCCACGTCTCCCACGGAGATCAGATGCTGAAATATTCATAAGATGCCTGTTTTCTTTTTTCCCCCTGAAGAAAAAAAAAAAAGACGACTTTCAGTTTTCAAAACAGTGTAGGCTTTGTGTCTGGTTTTAAGTTTTTCATATTTCGACTGCATATTTGTGACGCTCTGCAGTCAGTGTGAGTTTCACACCACAGGGAGAGGATGGGATAGTCTTTGGCCTGCGTATTATAAAAGGAGAGTGTGAGTGGAGAGATGTTTTCTCCTTCATCTTGAACTAATCTTCTCCTGAGAGCTGCAGTTGATGTCGGGATCCTCCGAGCTTTCGGCATCGATCTGTGGGATTTGGAGTAGGAAGTTGGGGAGAAGTTGCTGACTGTTTTTGTCAGAGTGCGAGTTCACACAGGGATACTTAGGATTTAAGGATGTTTACTTGATTTGAAATTATGCACAAATGCATGTGCACAAAGTCTTTGTTTACACACATGCATATCAAGGCTATGTCCTCCTGGGATGGTGGTAAATTACTTGACAGAGATTGACAGTATTATTTGGGATTTTTTTTCCCCTCCTTCGTCCCACATGGAGTTAGATTTTACTGAGGTGCTTTTCTTGTATGTATGCACTGCATTAGTATTCCTCCACTACTCCCTGAGAGTCAAAGAAAAATACTTCTGAATCTAATGTATCAGGACAGTTAAGGAGAAACAGTCCTTGTGTTTCAACTGGTGCTTCAATTGCAAACAGGAGAAAAAACGTACCATGAGCACACAGAGGTGCATAACCATCCTTGGCGTTTTTAGGGTGATACCAATATAGACTAAAAACCAAGAAGGAACACAGATTAATCAATATTCAGCAAATTCACAAACCAGAATTGAATCCTTCCTGCCATCTTGTTCATCAGCAGATGTGCTTTGACTTGCTCCCAGAGCCATTTGAGACATTTTAACATTTGATCAGACATGCTTTCACAGAAGATGTTTCACCATGACTGAGATTACACTATTTAGGACCAAAGTGAACAGAGGCTTTTTAAAGCATAATCACTACATCTCTGAGCTCCACACAGGCCTCTCTCTTCCTGCTCGTCCTCTCCTATAGGCTTAAGTAGGTCTAATGAAGTCCAATCAATAAATCATTGGAGCTCTCTCCTTGGTTAACCTGGACCTTTTATTTCACAGAGGAACTTGTGAGTGTTCCTATTTTGAGCCCTAAATGGACAATGTACAAGGTACAAGGTAGAGAACGGCTTGTTTCTATGATTTTCAAACTCTTCTTTTTAAATGGCTTTTTACAACTTTAAACAATGTGGAAAATCTATATTGTTTTTTTGTTACACAATGAAAAAAGTTCCTGACTTTACTCTGCATCACGTGACCTGTGGAATAATTACAGGATCATTATTATTACAGGCACTGTGGTGTGTAGAGGTGAATTATCATTATGCACATAGGTTGCACATTTAACAAAGCCCTTCCTGGTCCAATAACAAAGTCCCCTCTGAGCTCCTAAGCTCTTGTTCTGTAGTAAAGTGTCAGCGGAGCCTCTCAAGGGCCTCTTGAGCTCAACTAGCTGTCCAAGAGGCTGATTTGTGTTTTGGCTAAAAGGTCCCTAAAGAAAGAGCGTGCTCAGCAAAAGTTGTTTTTTCACCGGCAGCTCTCTGCAGGTATTTCCTCCACAAGCTGGGACAGAATCAGTGTTTGTTTTGTCTTCCTACTTGCTCCTCTTTAGAGGATATTATTCACAGCGTAGCACCCGTGTGAGTGTCGATGCATGTGTGTGAATGTGTGGTGATAGGTAGCTCATAGGTATCCTGACACCAGGCTCCCAGCCAGAAGATACACACACAGACCAAAACAAACAAACAAACAAAAACTTGACACCTATTCATTTCATTAAAAAAAATTCTGACTTCCAAATGTGTGTTTGTTTGTGTGTGTGTTTCTGCAGCCCAACGACCCAGTGACAAATATCTGTCAAGCAGCTGACAAACAGCTGTTTACCCTGGTGGAGTGGGCGAAGAGGATCCCCCACTTCTCTGAGCTGCCGCTGGACGACCAGGTCATCCTTCTACGAGCAGGTCGGTCAAAGAGTTCAGAAAAAATTTAATACCATATTTTCCGTACAATAAGCCGCTACTTTTTTCCGACGCTTTGAACTTAAATCGGTGTTTCTCATGTAACGGCGGCACGAAGCTCGTTAGTTTTTTACAAGCTAGCAAGCTCTGTGCCACCAATACATTTAGCATCGTCACATCAGACCCGGTCAGAGTGGACCACATGAAACTGTTTGAATAAATTCAATAGCGGCTTATAGACAGGTGCACTCAATAGTCCCGAAAGTACGGTATATAAAATTACAAAATTTGGAAAAGTGTGGTGCATGAACCAAACACTCAACAGTTTACAGTGGTTAACATGATTTAGTTTTAAAATGGCCATAATAAAGACATATGGGCATAAGCACTCTGAGCGTAAACCTCTGTCAAGGTATAATCCAGCTGTACTGATGTTATAGACTGGACATTGTTGCTCTATTGTGGTGAAATGGCAACAATGACAATGTCATATTAAAACATTCGCCTATTATACCAGATAGAGATTTTTTTGGGAAGTATTTTCAGACAGGATGTCTGATCTTGGCCAAATGTAATCATGTGCTTCTTGGGTAATACCCCATAGAAGAAAATTATATTTTTTCCACAATGAGCTCCAGTAGTTAGCTCATTAACTCACAGATGAGTTTTTGTAAGATATATTGTGTTATATTGAATGAACTATCTGCTTGGATTGTAAAATAACAAGGATAACACATCCAATAAAAATCATGGGGTAAGATAGAGACAGTCGATGCACACTCTAAACACTGATTTATAGATGCTAGTGTTACCTCACTAAAAAAGTCAGAGTGTGAACACACTAATGAGGACATGACCATGAATAACTTCCTTGGTCATGTGACCGAGACGAGACACAGACCCCCAGTCACTGTACATCTTTGCAGTAAAAAAAAAAACAAGCAACTGTTGTGAGGTGTAGGAACAACAACGCAGAACAGAGAGTGAATCATCTGCTGCTTTCACTAACATCACGTGCACGAAGGTCTTCTGGGTTCTCCCAACACATTGCCCTTGTTGCCTGCCTGTCGCTCCAAATTACACCATTATATTCCCAATCCACCTCCAGGAAGGAAAAAAAAATTGCTATTACACACCCATCCCTCACCCTGAAAAAAAAAAAAAATCCTCCCATCGTTTCTTATCCTTTGCACATACAATGATGGAGAGACTTCAGCAAAGCAGAGAGAGACATTATTCTGCAGAGCTCGTCTCTTCTCGGCTCTCAGGTTTTCTATAAATAACCGCTTTAGTTCTGCTGTATCACAGATAAAAGCATCCCAGCTCCTCTCATACCCAACTCAACTCTGGGGAGAAGAGGCGAGTGTTGCCAGGCAGAACAGTTAAAGGAGCCCTGTCACTCAAAAGGCGGCGTCTTGTGTCTTCAGTGCTCTCTGTGTCAAGCCCCTGCTTTGGCACATCAAGCCAGTTGTCTTTATTGTGATGGCAGGCGCAGTTCATCCCTTTTACACGCTTGTCTCTTTAGAAAGCATGATTCAAATGTCTTAGTAATAACCTGATGCCTGTGCTTGAGAAAGCTGCACGCTTTTACGGCGCGGCTTAATTGATTCATTGGAATTCCCCCTTTGTTGTCACTTTCATTTTGCGTGAATGCTGTGTGAACTTTTGTACTGGGATTTGGTTGTGTTATTTTTTTCTTTTCCTTCTCTCTTCACACTTTTCCTCGATCCCTCTCCTCATCTATTGCCTCAGGTTGGAATGAACTCCTCATTGCATCATTTTCGCACCGCTCAATAGCGGTTAAAGACGGGATCCTGTTGGCGACGGGGCTGCACGTTCACCGCAACAGTGCCCATAGTGCCGGAGTGGGAGCCATCTTTGACAGGTTATCATTATAATATTACTTCTTTTTTTTTTTTTTTCTTTTTTTTTTTTCCCAAAAACTGCTGTGGTCACTTAAACGAATAATAGTACACCTTTTTAAGTGTGTGTTCAGATGCACTTATGAAGGCCATAATGGAAATAAGTACGTTTGTAATGTTTGTACTTTTGTATGTACATTGAATTTACTGAATAAAATCAACCAATCAATCCAAGACAATGCAAATTAACTAATGCTTTGTTAATATTCATATATTAATGCTGGTTAACTCATAATCATAATTAAAAAACAATCAGGATTTCATTATAATCAGCCAAATTGCTCATGTTCTGGTTTGAAGTCTAATAGACAGGAATTTAAAATCTCTCTATATTAAGTTATTCATGTTGAGAAATGGGGGTGGGATTCAATAAGTTTTCTTCTTCCTACTTCTTTTCGAGTGTAAATGAGCAGACTGGAATTTTGTATTTGTAGGTATTCTGGTGAACAATTACCGTATTTTCTGCACTATAAGGCGCATCGGATTATAAGGCGCACCTTCAATGAATGGCCTATTTTAAAACTGTTTTCATATATAAGGTGCACCGCATTATAAGGTGCATAGAATAGAAACTACTGTAGTGTCTGGGGTTGTGTTATCATCCATCTAGATGAAGCTGCACTAAAGTGAATGTCAACAAAACAGTCAGATAAGTCAGTCAGTCAAACTTTATTAATAGAAAACAAACCAACGTTCTGACAACTCCGTTCACTCCAAAACAAGCTAGTACATTCACAATACGGTACCGTACGTACCGGTAGCTCTTACCGGTATTTGCACCGCCTTCGTTGAAAACAATGTATTTCCAACTCCATTTGTCACAGTTCAAAGCTACATGAACAGCTGTTTTATTTTTTTCTCCGAGGTAACGTCAGTGACGTAGTTTTATCTTTTACCAACAGCA
>OOFC01048981.1:0-11970 GCA_900323345.1 Pseudochromis fuscus
GTGCTCATGGCTCTGCTCGCGCTGTGTCACCTTGCTGTTCTTAGGCATCAGGGAGGCTGAGGGTCGGGAGGGGGGTGGGGGTGGAGAGTGAAAGAAAGAGCGAGAGAAAGACTGATGGGAACAGAAAGAAGTGACAAAGAGTGGAGAAGGGATGAATGGATGCTACTATAAGGGAGATGCTGAAGAGTGACAGCTGGATTCCAGTTTCTGGCCTCAGTCCTGCACCAGAAAAAAACAGGAAGGTCAAATTGAAAATTGTGTTTCAAGGACATCATCACATTTAAAATGTAATAATATTCTACTACTGGACAAAAACCCCAGTAAGAGTTGACATTTTAAATAAAGCAATGTCATGTTTGACAAGTCTAAGTTGATGTTCAGTAATTGTATGCTTCTTTTTTTTCGAGCTGTGATCCTTAAATAACACTTCACACAGTTTCTGACACAATTATTCCTCCATTTACTGCTTGGTTAAGCTTGTAATGAGACCCTGGATTGTAACACATGGCTGTGTTTCTCCAGAGCCATGAAGGATGCCATCATAAAGACAGGAGGCCATTTGTCACACCTGTGCTTCACCCAGTTCTTTCAAAAAAACCCCCAAAAACCCTCAGTATGGATTTAAACAAACACAAAAAACACTCACTGCAGCTCTTTGTCTCTCATGCAATGTTTTTGGTTGCAAAAAAATTCCCAATCCTGCAAATTGTTCTATTTAATTTCCCTGTTGTGCAAAGCTTAACTTTAGTGAAGCTTTTTTCCTGCAAATCCCCTAATCCTCTGAAGCCTTGCAGCAACATCCATCCTCACCCCTCGTTCAGGGAGTGGTTGGTTCAACCCAAACGTAATGGAGGAAGTGAACACGATGCTTTGGATGAAGTGCCGTCATGTGTTTTCCTGATCCACATCACAAGCCCCTGTGTAGGCTCATTACTTATTGAGTGAGCCGTTTCCCCATTATACCAACGTCCAACTGCAAAGCTTGTGGGATATTTGACGAGAGAAGAAAGGAAACAAAAAGGAATAAACAGAAATAAAGTGTCTCGCTGTGTTTGATTATCTGTGGCTAATTTTATAGTTTTCATTTATAAGAAACAGTACAACACTGGAGCTGGATGAAGAATCTTCCTCTTTCGTGTGATGTAACAGCTGTGATGCACATGAGCCTTCACCGTCACAGCACTCTGTGCTTACATCAGCCTAAAACGAGCTTTCTCACTATCAGCAGATTCTCCACAAAGACCCTAAATATGCTACAAACACTGTTCGAGCTCCTGCTGGTGACAAGAAAGCTACAAAATTTAAGATGTGCTTTTGATTTCCTGAGAAAAAAGAGAAAAAAAGTTCATCCGCCAAACAGATTTCCTCTTCTGTGCATGTCAAGATGAGCCTATGATGCAATAATCCATGCACAGCCATTCACAAGTCTTCATAATCCTGTGTGCATTAACTGTAAAACCCCCCAGCGCTGCTTTTCTGTCTTGTCATTCAATCCCACACTACAGTATACAAGACACGTAATATCAATCAGCGGTGGCAGCATCCAGCCAACGTTCAGAAATGAAAACACATCAACTCACCCAACCAATAATCCTGCTGGAAAAAAAACCAAAACAACAAAACACAGTAGAGATGACCCCAACCAACGCCATCAATCTGTCTGTGTGGAGCAACTTCAGGCTACAGTAGAGGCAGGTTTTCCATGGCTGGAAAAATCCTTTGGGTGAGGCTGGTGTGTTGTCTTTCATCCAGGTCATTCATGCTTTGTCCTTGGGAGATCCTACTTCTCATTTCATAGTTACAAACATGTACTGTGTGTAAATACCAGACCGACCTCAGAATAAATTTATTCTTGTTCTGGATTACACAGTACACTCTGCATCATCATAACAAAGGATTGTACAACCTACTGTACATCACCTCTACTTAGATCATATAAACTTGACTTGGATTCTATTGTAAGTAAAAATCCCAGCCACAACAGACAGTACAATGTACAATATCTTTCTGTATAGGAACATAAATGATGTGTTTTCTTTGTTATCTACTATAAAGCTGTCTTTTGTTGTTACTATTTTTTGTGAGTGTGGGTGTAGCAACATCAGTTTTTCCAATCATTCATTCATTATCAATTACTGTGATGATTATTTTCACAATTAATCTAACAAAATTCACGCCTAATGTCTTGAAATGCTTGGTTTGGTCCAACAAACAATCTAAAACCCAAGCAAAATGTAGTTTCCTATTACATTTGGCAACAAAAAGCAACAAATCAAAGACTGAGAGGCTGGAAGCAGAAAACATTTGGTATGTTTGCTTGAAGGATGACTGAAACAATAATGAAAACACACAAATTTGAAGTGTGTACTCAATATATCATAGTGCAAAAAACAACACATCTAAATGACTGAGTGCCATTTCTTATCTTTAAGGTGACATCTACTGTAATAACATTTTTGTAAATCATTCCCTTTAAATAAAAATGTTTACAAACTGTCTGACACATTACTGTATTAACGGTTATATTCATATCCAAATAAGCAGATAGATTGAAGGTGCATCGTGTATGGAATAGTTGTTAGTGTGTGAAATATGTGCACATTTAAATATTATATAACACAAGTAATTTGAGGTTAAACAGCAGATCCTGTTTGCATCAGCCTGAGTAATCAGTCTTGTTTGAATGTCCAGACTGGTCCATCAGTCAGTTACTGATCCTGTGATTACCAGTGGGCTCTAAAAGTCTGAGCCAAAGATAGTGGTTAATCAGCTGTTTCACAAAGGAAAGCACAACGTCTGAAGTGTGGCGCTTTACATCAGCCCATTAGGTCTAAAAACTTACAAACTGTATAAATCTAAAACATCAGGTCATCAAAGTCTTTGTTTTACCCAAAATCCTGATTTAAACCTAAAATACAACGGAAGGAAACAGCTGCAGGTTATGAAAAGCTCCTGAATATCAACACCACAACACAGATCCCTGACTGGGAACACCAGGTCACACATCTGGCGGTGATAGTGATATCACTGCCTCTGGTTTAACTGCTCATCACGAGTGGAGCGACGACTTTTGAAACAGAATCAAGGTCATATACGATTATTTCCTCCCCCGTGCAGACACTGGAGCACATTTGAGTCGTTATGCAGATTTCACGCAATTCTAGACAACTTCAGCAGGAGTGTCCGTGGATTTCAAATATGATGCTGAGCAATTCAAACTCTTTTTAAGTGAACTTCTGCAGAAATAACAATCTCACATCCTGGTAAAACCGAGAGATTCAGTAAGTGGAGGTATTACTGAGTAAATATATTTATTCTCACCGTGAGTCTTTTGCAGCGATCAACAATATCCAGGGTTTAATGTGAGCGCAGTTGCGGGAGAATATCTGGAGAGAGGCATGAATCCATCCGCCGTGCAGCACTTGTGTGTCGTTGTGTTACTGACTGTGCGCTCGCAGGACAGTGTGGTGGTGCTGGTGGTGGTGGTGGAGGGGGGGACGGAGCATCACATGCTGCGCTGCCTACAATTGACATGCAGGGTGGAGAGTCCGGGGCGCACCGTGACGCACAGAGTGATGCTCATTATCAGCAATGACAAATTATCACCTGCCACTCTTTCACTTGTTGTTTAGGACTTGGACCCGTCACAGCGTCTCTGCGCCGGGGGAAGGATGGTGAGGGGAAAAATACGGAGGTCAAAACTGAGCGCGGATTTGTCAAGGTTATCCACTCCTACCTGAGGAAGTGACTGTCTGACGCAGATTTCGTCATTCAATTGATAAAAAATTTAAGCCATTCAACACTGGCCCCTCGGGCTCGTGGAAGAGGATGGGCAGTGTTTGAGAAGAGAGACAGGGAGCAGGGAGGCAGTTTTTTTCCATAACAGAACAGGGTACTTTTTGACATCAGTCCTCTCTCATCTGCACAATAACACAGTATAAAATATGATATAAGCTGGTCCTCCTGTTCATACTGGCAATCAGGAAATCTGAATGATAGAAGACAGTTGAAGGTAATGCAAGGCTCGTGTGGATTTGATTACTCAGGAGGGTGTATTCAACCCTTACACTGAAACTGTGAAAGGTAGCAGTTTGACTTGGTTAAAACAGATAAACAAGTCCTGCAAATCACAACAGCAACACGCTTTCCAAAACAATTAAGAATGAAAAATAACAATTCTTTATGATGCCACATGCTGTCATTAAGGTTTGTCTATAGGCTTCTGCATAAAAAGTTTAGGGAAGGGTCATGGTTTGGGTGGAAACAGAACATAGCTGAAGTGCGGGAAACATAGAAGTTTGCATTAAGTTATTACTTTGTTCTGGTTAGGGAATAAACACTATAGGCTATGACCTGGGGGTGATCATGGTCATAGGTCAAAGAAAATATGATTGAATGTCATGGTTGACAGCTGTTTGTCTAATTGTCAGATGATCCATCATGACCTCCTCCCTCTGTAGGCTTCGGTCATAGACTGGATAAAGAAATGGATGAAGAGACCAGGCCTCAAAACTGAGGCAAATGCAGAAGTGCAAAAAAAGTGTAATACCCCCAACGGCCACTAGATGCTGGCTCCAAAAAACTCTGGCTCCAACTGACTTCAATTCAAAAATCTTTATTTTCAATCATGAAATACTCAGTCAATACATTTTTTTCCACAAGTCATTCTGATGTCATTTGTTAAATTCAGTTCTTCCTATTACTGATCTGGTTGTCAAGATGTGTGTTTTTAGTTCGTTTTTCCTGGGTTCTTGTGTTGTGTTCTTCGATTTATTATTTTCTTGTGATTATATGTGTTTCTGTTCTGTGTGTTTCTAGTTTGTTTCCCCTGAGTTCTTATATTTAGTTGTGATTTATTTTCCTGTGTTGGTTCTGTGTTTCATGTCCTTTTAGTTTGGTGTTTCTTGTTCTACACGTGTTCAGTGTTTTCTGTTTCCTGTTTTATTTTGAGTCTTGTCTCTTGTGTTCTTGTTTCCTGTTGTCACACCTGTGTTGATTGTCTCATCTGCACAGCCTTCCCTGATTGTCCTCTCCACCTGTGTTCAATTTATCCTCGTTACCCCCGTGTATTTAACCTCCTGTGTATTTAACCTCCTGTGTCTCCTTGTCCTGTGCCAGTTTGTCGTCTGAGCTTCCAGTGTTCCTAGTGTCGCTGGTATTTCCAGTGTCTTTGTTTTCTCCACCTGTTGTTTGGTGCCTGGGTTTGGTTTTTCTAGTGGTTTTGGTTTTTGTTCTTGGGTTTTGTAGTTTTCCTGTGTTTTGGATTTAGTTTGTGTCTGTATTTTTCCCTGCCGTGTTTTGGTGCAGCGCTTTTTGTTCCACCTTTTATTAAAGACCTTTTTGTTTTCTGAAGATCTGCATCTCTGGGTCCTGCTTCTTCCAACCTATTCCCTGACACTGGTGGTCCATCTGAAAATCATTTCATCATTACGATGATATCAGGGTTCAAAAACAGGAAGATTTAAGGGTGTGTTTAGTTTGATTGACATACCTGGGTTCCAGTGAGACCAGACTTGAACTTGCGTCTCACACACATTGGGCAGTTTCCTCGGGTTCAAAGATCAGACCCACCTCCTTACTCCTCCCTTCATATCCAAATATGGTCATTTCTGCCTCCAATAAACAAACATGGTGATGATCAAATGAAAATCAGCAGCTTCAAAAGTCCACAAACCAATAGGTGACAGTTTGTTAGCTTTGTCCATTCTGTATCCAGTCTATGGCTTTGGTGCTCTGTAACAACATCAGCTGACTTCATCTTTTGTTTCTGTCATGCTGCTATGGTCGCTACAGTGCTTTGTGAAATGCAGCTTCGTATTAGCTTTTATTCTCCTGTTGGTGACCAGTCACTATTTCAATAAACATATGGGTAATATAAGAAGGACTTGAAAATGGTGAGCCTGCCCTTTAATTGTCCACACCATGAATCAGATGAGCAAGCTGTTTTCCACTGCTCAACAATGAATAAGCATTAATAAATGAACAATCCTCACTATGAATAAATGAACAATCCTCATGATAAATGAATAATACAGCAAACAGTAGAAAAAGAAGGGAACTTTGCACTAGAAGCAGAGGTGGCGCGTTACTATTACCTTCTCATGACTCGTGAGAGCTGATTTACTTTATTTGAAATTCAGCAAAATCCTCTTTTGGGACAGAAATCCACTCTTCGGGAGAATTTGTAATTTTAGGGCTTCTGTGTGCATGAACTAAACTCCAGTAATCTCAAACTCACAGCCTTTTAATCCTTGATTGAACCGTAAGTCTCAGGGTGGTCACTTTTCTATTGAGACATTGACATGCAACACGACTGCAGCAGACACAGTCGCCCAGGAGACCATAAATCACACCCAATATTCTTTAATGCCACCGAGATAGTGAGGAAGATAGCATCGAGGGGCCATTTTTCATCCTGACCTTATGGATTTATTTTGTCCCCCACTCCTGCTGCTCTGCCTTCCTGGCTATTATAATAAGTTGTGTTTTACTGTGTGCAGTCTCCTCCTCTGCATCATTATCAAATACATTTACACATAACAAGAATAAATGTGGAAATAATTTGCTTTAAACTATATTTCATCCCTCAAGCTTGCATAGAGTTTGAAATGACCTTCTACAGTATTATGGCTCCTGTGCTTGTGTTTCCTGTGCCGTAGGATGATGTTCAGATTAAATCAAAACACTTCCACATCTTTCAAGACAACCTCCAGGGTCTGATACGGTTCTCCTTTTTTCTACAGCTGGCTCTTGCTCGGTGACGTTTTTCGACACACCTTCTTTGAGCTGACTGCTGGGAGCGGTTGCCACAGCAACCTCAGGATCATATGACAGACTTTGTCTCATCCCTGCTTCTTCCTTGCTGCATTCCTCCCTCGATAAATTGCTTCATCCTAGTTGGTTGCCAAAGTGAGTCTTGTGAAGTTTCAGCTGCCTGTAAGAGACACAGGGAGATTATTTTTCTTTAATCCAAATGATGAGATATTTAAGAAGCTGTACGCTGCTGAGACTTCCTCCTCCCACTGCATCACTATTTGCACTGTCAAGTTTTAGCAAGTTTTGGAAGTGCACTGTAAATTAAATGTGAACAACTGTAGTTTTTCCCACTCCAGATTTGTTTCTCTGACATTTTTCTCACCTCATCTCATGGGAGATAATAAGTGATAAGAAACCTGCCAGACAAAAGGAGTGAAACCATGTAATATGTGATAATTACTTACGGTCTCTTTCTGTTAAAACCGCCACTTAAGTGCCCATTACCAAGGTAGCGCAGCCTCAATGCTGCAGGGCATCTGCTAATTAGACAGCGGTGTGGAGCTCCGTGATACACTCACATCATTTTTCGGGGCTTTTATTAAGCCTGCATCAGCAACCTCACAGGCCTGTGGGACTGTGGACACAGTGGAGCTACTGCCCTCTCTGGTTAGCAAATGAACTGACAGTCCCATATGGGCTCACAGAGCTGCAGCTTTGTTCTGCCTTCAGTTACCCCACGTCCTCCTTCTCATACCTTTATTACAAGTGCCACTGTGGCAATCAGAGTGTGTTGGGCAAAACCCTTAACATGTTCTTCTTGCTAGTTCAGTGCAGAATAAACACTAATAAGAAATATGGTGTTTTTAACATATACAAAGTAGTTGGCACTGTCTGGTCTTTCATGAATCAGTAGCTCTGGGGGTTTGCTGAGTCTACAAGCATGTTTGCAGCTCTATGATGAGAAATCATAAAGTCAGCATGCTCACAATGCCAGCATGCTGATATTTACCATCTGTCTGTGTTCACCATCTGAATGTAGCATGATAACATTTGCAGTGAACACAAAGTACAGCAGAGTCTGACAGAAATGTCATTCATTTTGCAAGTATTTGGTCATAAACAAAGTGTTTTGCATATTTTTGACCTGATAATGGTGATAAGTTAACAGATCCTCAGGGAACCGTGACTGTCTGTTCAAAATGTCATTACAATCCACAGAGTAGGTGAAATATTTTTTTTGTCTGACATTTCCATCCTTGGAAATACACGACCAGCACTGCTGATAAACCCTGAAGAAATCTGAGCTAATCACCAGCAAAGCTTAAATGACAGTATTTCCTCTCAGGTTTCAGTTTACAGTCAGACATTTCCCTTTCGTAGTGATCAATAAATATTTATCACCAGCTGCCTTTTCTTTTCTCCCTCTCTGCTCTCTGGTTTTAAAGGAATCTTTGCCTGAAATCTTGTCTTCATACAACCTCTGGTTTTTGTTGTATCTGGTCCTTGGTGTCTGACGTCAGCAGCCTTTCACAGCACGTTTCTACTCCTCTCTGCTGTTCACCTTCAGTTGCCTCTAACTTCACGTTTTCTCCCTGCTGTTTTGCAGCACGCGCTTTCTTTTCTGCTCCCCAACAGCCACTCACATGCGCTCATGCATTCTGCATCTGCACCACCACATCCGCCCAGTACTTTTCCCTTACTCCAGTCTCATTTATATTCATCCCTCCCCATCCCTTTCTTCCCCCTCCCTCCCTTCCCCTGTTTCTCCCTTCGTGTCTGGGTCACTCTCAGCTACTAAAAAAAGCTTCACCCTGCACTGGGCTCTGTGGTATCATTTATCTCGCCCATTATTCTCTGTACAAGCACTTCAACAAACATAATTGCATCTGCACTGCAATTTCCACTGCAAGTGAGCGCGTGTGAACAGTTGTGACAGATGTGAAACAGGCAAGTCAAAGCAGCTGACGTCTACATTTGTCAGCCCACATGCATGATATTTCTCTCTGTGATCAATGCACAAATCATTTGGTTGAAACACAGGACACAATACAACTTCAGTGGCACCACTTAAACCCAGTGTAATACTGTGTGAAACAAAACATGTGATTAAAATGAAAAAAATGAGTTTTTATTCATCTTTCCCTGAGGTACAGACATTAACAGTTGCAGGGGTTCATGTATATCTGTTTTCATCACAAGTGTCAAAACACACACATCAGTCCTGTCTCATCTTGCTGAGGCATCCTCACATATTAGACTAACTGCTGCTTTCACAGAGTGCATCAGTGCACGGGGATGTGCCAGTGTTGTGCAGGTGTTCACACAGTGGAGAAAGTGGGTCATGACAGATACACTGCGGTGCTTTGCCAGCACCCCAAGACGGTTTATTTATTCACACAGGTTTTAATCCAAACTTCCTGTATGAAAAGTTTGTCCGAGTCTTGTCATTAAATCATCCTCAATCCATCAGCGATAACATGAAACACATAATAGATTAGAACAAGTACGTTTAATTTGAAGACTGCGATTGACTGATAGGTTTTTAGTTTGATCCATTTTCCACTAACATGATGGGAAATTCATCACGGTTGAGGTTACACAGGTGAGAGACTGGTTTGTTCTTTGGTCGGTCGATGATATAAATGCACAAACAGATCTGTTACCAAGCATCTGTTTCACATGAAAGCCAGGGAGCAGTGGGTCGGGCCACGCTGTTCACCTTAATGCGACACACAAAAATAGAAACTCATTAAAAGCTGTTTTCCCACCACTAATCCTACGCAGATTTCCCCTTTGACGGCTCATTAACAAAAACCTTTGTATGCCATTCTGTTTTGGATGGTCATTAACAGATGAAACTCCGATCTGCCATATAGTCGAGGTTTAATATTTCTGTTGACCTCACATTAAAAAACAGGACCACAGGGATAACAGGATAACTTTATGATTGAAAAATATGATTTTCAGCATTTAGGGAGCTTATATTTGTTTATCTGCCGGTATAAACATGTACACAGACTATAATTCCCCTTTAATACACTGTCGCCATTTTAAATGTAATCATAATTCTGTTGGTGTACTTTACTGATGATTGAATGCTTGGTTGCTCCATTCGAGGGGGAAAAACAGCTGACCTGGATATCGGAAAGAGATTTAAAACAGGAACAAATTTCCCCCCTCATACTATGTTTATAGACACACTTAAACCCATTTTAATACTGGGCGGCAGATTGCCTTGCTGGGCCTGCAAGGGGACATGTGACCGTCTATAGAAGAACTTCACCAGATGGTCTCTCAAAGAGGGGCCAGTCCAGCTCACAGGGTTGAGGGCAAAGCTCCTGTCCCCATTTTTTTGGACAACATAATCCTTTTAAAATACCCCTGCAGCAAAGCACACACACATTTTTTTTAGTAAGTATTGTTAGTGCAACAAGGTTGGTGCAGCAAATAATACATTCAGACTAACTCGACAGTAAAACAGACTACAGATACAGATTGTACATTTTTGAGAGTGAAAACAGTAATAACAGCAGTAATATCTGAATAATTACGTTTAAGGTAAAAATGATCAAGATGTGATTTTCTGCCATTTATTGTTTTGACTTGTGAAGGTGAACTAAATGTTTCTTCTGTAATATCTTCTGGAAATATTGTTTTTTAGGAATCTCAACTAAAGCTATTGAAAACTATAGAAGCAGACAGTTTCATGCATGATGGTACATATATGTTTGCAGAACATCAAGAAAGTTTCTGAATCAGCAGCTTTTCTGTCTGTTAAGTAAAACAGTTAAAATACTGTGTGACCAACCTGTAATCCTATGCATAGGAGTGCCCTTCATCCATGCTTCAGCATTTTGTTTCTGTGTATTATCAATAATATTAATGAAGATTACACATCAACAAATAGCCCACATAATGGTATTGTGTGGATGAGGGTCGGATGTAATGCAGTCAGCGTGTGCATCTTATGTGGTGTAATTAAAAAAATCAAGAGAGGTTAAAAGGTTAATTGAAATTGAAAAAATTCAAGGTCACCTCTAAAAATAAACTTCATTCTTAATAGAGTATGTACATTTTGTGAACTGATGTTATATGGAAATGGAAATTATACCATATGTATAGACATTGTAGATGGTAATGAATTGGATGTCAGTATTATATGATACAAGACGACTAGCGGCTATGTCAAGTAAAGCTTTTACAAAGGATGTACAAGTAAAATATGTACTGTGTGTAGTAATGTATTTGTTTCTTTGTGTTGTTGTTATTCTTTGAATTTAGATCATTTGTTATTATATCACTACAGCACCATAATAATAACTTAAAGAAATTAAGAATATAAATATTAAGAAAATAAGCAGCACATTAACATGTTTATCAAAATGTAAATGTCATACAATTGTTTTATGCTTTCATGGTACAATGATTCAATATAAATCTTCCGTGGAGACAGAGGGAGATATAGAGACAAAGTGGGGTTTCTAACTGAACAGTTTCAAAAGCATTTTATTTATTGTGACAGTTTTCGTCATCATCCTGTTTCTGACACAACTGCAGCTCATGTGTTTGTTAGAAGAAGCCTCTCTGCCCCCCAGTGGTGAAAAATAGGTATTAATGTATGGTTATAAAAGTTGAGTAACCAGCAGGTCAGCAGGTAAAAACACTCACACATAGATGATCCTTTGTTCTTCTAGCTGCATACAGACAGTAGGCATTTTAAAACCTGTTTTGAACCTGCACTTTCACATTATACTGAACCAGCCGAGAAGATTTATTTATCTTTGCCCCTCCTTAATGCCAGTATAGTCACAATATGTAACATCAGCAACACCTGAAGGAGTCCATTCGCTCTGAGTGAGAACTTGTATGCTGAGGGCTTTCTTTGTGCAGACTAGCTGCAACGTTCTGCAGAGAAAACTTCACAGAACCATATGGCACTCTTTGCATTTGTAAATCCTGTTTATACAATTTGTGCACAGCAATATGTTTTCGCACTAAACATTTATATTCCAGTCTATTTATTGTGGGTTTTTTTTTTACAGTCATAGGTTTCATATTTTTGCATTTCTGTATTTTATGTATATTTATATTATTTGTATTTTTGCACTAGTTGTTAAGTTGTTAGTTATTGTCTGTATTATAAATGTAGTACAATGGGACAAGGAGGAAAAGTAGTAAGTGATTAAAAAAATAATGTAAAATAATAATGTAGAA